>DWUN01000544.1:0-21730 GCA_018249975.1 Passova gellias
GTAGGCAGAAAGCACAAAGAGTAAAAAAAAAATGTCGATAAACAAACATTGGATTATTTGCGTTATACTGCAGCTTTTAATTATGATGAACATTGAAAGTTGCGCTTTAGAGTAATCTGTAAGTATTTCAATCAACATTATCGCTGTCAATTTGACACGCAAGAGCAGTTCTGTCGTTAGATTTACATAGTGCACATCGCAGTTTGCGTGTTTAATTAATAATGTAATTAAGCCCCACATTAAATTGAAACGTGCAAAACTGAGCGTACGCTCGAATTCCAGTCGACAAAATGTAATTATTCATTTTAATCCAGGATCGAAATGGGACTGGTATTTTGTCACCTAATCCTGCATGTATTCGGTTTATTTGCTGCCGTGGTACGTTTAATAGATTTTCGGATTTAACTAATGAATTTATTTTAGTAATATGTAGGCTAACGTTCGCTCGCGGTCCCCCCTAATGGGACATATAGATGCGTCCCAAGATACTCTATAAAAAACCTATTAACCTATATATGGAAATTGCATTTTGTAACAATTGTATAGATATTTCGTTTGAAGAGTTTAAATTACCTTACATTTTTACTGCGTTGTACATTGATATTACATTCATTTTAGAGTATGTCGAACTCTGAAGAATTGGAGTCGTTAGATTTGGAGGTCGGCAAGGAAAATCGTTGGGTGAATCGGCATATGAGGAGAGAGGACATGGATGAGGAGTGCTTTCGAACCCGTCCCACCACCAAGGACATCATCAGACGGATCTATGCCATAATACCCTAGTAAGGAATGGGATTTAAATGTGATTGGATGGTATTCAATTACTAAGTCTTAAGGAATATCGTTAATTTCATAATAACTAAAGATCATCTAAAATATATATTTTCTTTCCGCTTTGATTAAATCTAGTATATTATTTTTATTAAGATAAAGATAAGTTGACTGACTTACCCAGAGATCAATGCACAGACGAAACCGCTTAAAATCTAGAGTCCTGTAATTTCGCAGATAGGTTCTTTATATTGTGTTAGTGAGTACTAAATAGGTAATTTCAAAAATTCCATCACTAAGGGGGTAAAAGCGGGGTTAAAGGATTCTATAAAAAGTTTCATTTTAGAAGTTAGAAATTTGTAAATTTAGATTCACACTTTTAGTTATACAATGCGTTTATTGGTTTTTGGAAATTAAATTGTCGCGAGCGGAAGATAGACATTGTTTTTTTTATATTTTTTTTTCAATTCTTCGTAATATTAGGTTGACTGATATATTGAGCTTGTGGCCGTTGTTATCAGTTTATACTTTGTCACTTAATTATTCGAAAACATTCACATAATCGCTGACAACATAAAGGTTTATGTTCAATATGTTTGATAGTTACATGTTGATTTGTTTGTATTTCATTGAGAAAGAAACGACCTCATTTACATTAAATTGATGTTCAATGGTTATACCTTTCTCTGATCTCTCGAATCCATTGGTTGTTGAATAAATTATGAACCGATTTCCGCCTTAATGTATTATTTTTGAAAAAGCTCGTATTGTTTTGGTCTTGGCGGTTTTCTTTTGTTATCTGCTTTTATTTCGATTTTTATACAAAGGTTGAGTTGAGTTGTTGAATAGCCGAACGGGTTTTGTTATTTTGATAATTAATCAAACATTTTCCCAGCACGACGCTCAGTTACACGTTATGTTCATTTACAATAACAACTCGTGCAATGAAAAAAACGATTATTTAAATTCGAGATTATTTCCGTTATACAGAATGACAATTAATTTTTCAAAATATCGTGCGTAAAACGATACGATATTAATATATTTCAGATTAGCTGATTCCCGCGTTTTTATCCGCGTAAATCCCTATCCCGTGGGAATTTCGGGATTTAAAGTTGTCTATATGATGCCCCATAATCGGTTTTATCTACCAGCAAAAGTCCCATTCAAATCAATTCAGCCGTTTTACTGATTAGCCCGGAGAAACAACAGACAGACAAAAATTTTAAAAAAAATTGTGTTTTAATATCGTGTAAATAACTACAAGCACGTGAGATAACACAGGTATTTTGAAATCACAGACGGACACACCAATTTTATTTATTACTAGCTTTGCTCGCGATTTTGTCCGCATTCGAATTTAACAAAACAGTTATTGTATCCCTACTTTTTTATCTTTAGCAATTTTTTTTTTCTTTAAAAGTATTCTATGTTACTTTTAATACTTTCAAGAATATGTGTACAAAGTTTCATGATGGTCGGTTAAGTATCTTTTGCGTAAAAGCGTAATAGACAAACATACATTCACATTTATAATATTATAGTAGGGATGTTTGGATGTATAGATTATATGAATTTCGTTTCAGCTTTGACAGAGACCATTCGAACATGGCGTTTCTTCGCAAATATCGCGCCACTATTCACGGGATGTCAGATGGCGGGGATTTGCTGGACCGCGAGGCAGCATTCTACGGTGCGGTGATCACCCCCATAGTATTCCTACACCAGTATAGAGATACATGGTGTATGTTGGAGAGGGTAAGAAAGTACAAACCTGTCCATATTCAATTAAAATTCAAATTGTTTTATTCCTTATAAGTGTGCTCTTCAGGCTATAGTAGACCGGAGAAAAAAGCCGCTGTAAAAAAACTCCAAGCACTCTTTTAAATAACAAAAGATACTAATAAAACTAGCCATGTTGCAGCATGGCTTTAGTCTGATAAAGAACACACACATTGACCCGACCTGCCTAACGCGATACATTTTTTCAATCTCTATGACAATTCCTTCTTCAATTATGTAATACAAATTATGCTCAAGTTCCCGTTTAAAATGTAACACCTATGGCATTTCACGAAAAGCTAATTGCTTTCAAATTAGGTAAAGACAATCAGGCCGTCTGCCTGTTTGCTAGGCTGAATTTATAAAAAAAAGACAGCTAAGTACATATATAGAGTTGTAAAAACATACTTATATAGATACTTTTACCTTTACAATGAGACACAAACCCGCGAACCCATAGACGACAATAATTATGAATGAATGAAATGAATAAAGTGTAATAACGTCAAATTTGTACTGTCAATTATCCTTCTCAGTTTCATCGTGCACTGCGCTTGTATCAAATCTCTCACCCGACCGAGAAGTGGTCTGCGCTCAAGTTATTACAGAACTTTCGGTCGCTAAGCCATAAGGTAATAAATACTATCACATCGACTAACCGTTATCGACAGCTTGGCTAACCGCCAAATATTAATTTATCACAAGTACAAATTATAATACACGAATAATTGAATGTGGAATTTTCTATAATTATACTTGTTGTGATTTAAGTTGTACTTAACGTTTGTAGGGTTAATGCGTGCGCATCTAAATCCCAGTCGGTCTTTGTATTATGACCGCTAGTATTGTATTATGATCAGATTTCTAGAGCTACGCAGTGAAATTTAAGCGGTTAATCCCAGCTGTTATCATTAACAACCGATAATCCTTGATAGAGGCTTTCGAGGTGAATTTATAGAGCGGTTTCGATCACTTATCTGTTGCTTCACTGAAGCGCACGGGAATGTAACCGGCTTCCGCTAGAAGAAGTAACAAATTCCGTTTCAAATTTCAGTACATAGTGGATAGACCAGCATCCAATGGGATATTAATGGATCGTAGTCAATAATTTGAATATTATAATGTAGTGATAATAAAACAATGCTATTTCAAGGTCCAACTTTTTTCAGATAAACTATTTTGAGTTCCGTCATGGATGAAGGACATTTTGAACTTTGTATTTTTACCTACATACATTTATAATATGAGTTTAATTAATGAAGCAGTCACTGAACGTGTGTGCTCTCGGGAGCGACTGTTTGACGTCCCTCCTGCAGCGGGGACAGTTCAAAAAGTTTCCCATTGAATAATAAAAACGGCTGTTACAAAAGGCAAATTCACCACACCCGAATTATTACTCGACTTTCGGACCGTAGGGCGATAAATAGCGCCCGGCGAGCCCGCATATTGACAGTTTAAAACCGCATAGAGATATTGGTGGCCCACTAGGTAAAATATGTTTGGTGGGTATCCTAACAAAACTTATGTTATCGAGGAACAAAGTTGCTACAATTTTGAGATATTGAGTACTAACTACTGTGTACTTGATTCATTATTAGTGTGTTCAAAACCAGCGCAATCTTGTGCAAAGATTCACATCATAACATTATTATCAATCGATCGTTTTCCACAGTGAATGTAGTACAGTTTGTCTACCATAGATGTCACTATAAGTAAAACGTCATGGTGTCGGTTTTTCGTGACGGTGTGCGCGCGCATCGTAAATATTGATATTGACTATTAGTAGATATTTTTTACATACATATATAAGCACGCAAATATGTTGTCTATTGTGTTATTTGTAACAAAACCACTGTAAAGCATTGTTACAATGGTTTTGTTATCAATAACTTAACTAAGACTTAACTGTTTCTAGCGTAAGCATTGTTTCCCGAACTAGGTGTCACCTTGTGTTTCAGTTTATTACACTTACTATGTTTTGATACTTACTTGTATCGATACTTAGTGTTACGAGAAGGAGAATACAACTCGGTGCAAGTTTTAATAGACGGTTTTAATGTCTTAAGTTATCCACTACTCGTAAAAAACAAAGTTATTACAACTGTTGTATAATTTACAATGTTGATTTTAAGTTAGACTACTTCCATGAATATGCTCGTACTTCTACGACAGAAGCTAGACTATTTCAGCAAAACGGCACGTACACCTGTGAATCATACTCGGGTACATGTAGTCGTGCCTATTTCCCATAGCGGTAGGCAGATACTAAGAATTTCTACTTTCTCTCTCTCTTTTTTTTTAAGTAATTTTATTTCACTCTAAATAAAAATTCCAGTATTTCCAAAATAATTGGAATCACATAAGCAACAGGAATTATTTCCTAAATGACTTCTGAATGTGTGATTTTAGAGATGACAGAAAATTTCAACACAATTCTTATACATCGCGCGCTTCTAGCAATAAGTGTCTACCAACATCGGCAAAAGTATACCTCGCGATAACAGGTAGGGTAATATACTGCGCAGTAAATTCACATGTAAATCACAATTGAAATAAAATAAAACTTAATGCTGCATTCAAATTATAACGCCCGTGCGGGCCACGGGGCTATAAATATCGTCCGCTTAGACCGCATATCGACAATTTAAACCGTATCGAGATATTAATGGCGAATCACTTACACAAAACGATTACACGGCTTTGTATTAATTGTATTTATTGTTTTTTTTTATTTATTAACGTAGCATTTGTTTATAATATATCTATATTTCTATACTAATATTATAAAGTGGAAAGATTTGTACTCGTATGTAACGAATTGGATCAAAAACTACTCGAGCGATTTCAAAAATTCTTTCACCATTATTACTGATCAATATAGGCTGTACTAGCTTTTGCTCGCGACTTCGTTCGCGTGGAATACTGTATTTTGCAATGAAAGTATCCAAGGAAATTAAAATGCTGCCCACAGTCACTATTCCAAGCGGACGAAGTCGCGGACAAAAGCTAGTTAGTAATTTATAAAAATGTATAGCTTGATAGTTTTAATTAAACGTGTGTGCAGATTTGATGTTATGAGTACTCACTGCACCATATAGACTTTTTATGCAATCATAAAATATCTGTAAAAATCTTCACTTGAGATTGGCCCCGGAGAGTGAGTTATATAAACACGTGCATTTGCGTATAAAATCCTCTTAACATAAACGAAAAAATACAACACAAAACAATAACATATTTGTAAAGCTGGTCGGCGGCATACACGAAATAGTTTCGCTGTCAAGAGATATAGATCGATATTTTAATTTATGTTTTAATACCTTTAGGAAAAAGGTAATACATACTTTGTTACAATGTTCTCATAATATGAATCAGTGATATCTGCAATGTCATTTCACTGAAGTTTTATAATAAGAATCCGTTTAATTTTTGTATATCTACTAGGCACATTTGTTCGTGAGGCAGTTACCTGGACCGAAGCTGAAACCGCGCCCCACCTTGCCTTCGGAATCTGACGATGAAGAGCTGCATGATAAGAAGGACATAAGATATTTGAAGGAGCTGATTAAAAATCTTGGTTGAAATTGTTAGTTTTTTTTTTACCCGACTATTGTGAAATCCAAAGGGCAGGGTAATGACTTAAGTAGGACATAATTTGACAAATTATGATTATATCAATCCTGTTAGCTTACTACTTCATTAATGCGTTGTAGTCCTATAAAGTATGGGTAATTTATATGTCGATTTTTACCAAGTCAGGTTTTATTTGAACTAATTTCTCAGTGTTAACGAAAAAAAAAACCCGTTAAAATCACATCAAGAATCAGGCGATAATGAATTTTATAAAGTATTATTTTTAAGTTAAGATTCATAAATAAGGTAATATTCCCTTATCTTATTTATGAATCTTACCTTAAGAAGAATAATATTCATAAATAGGGTAAGGGAACATTCATATTTGAGCAAGTGTAATTGAATTCCAAATTTTAATCAGCAATATGGTCTTTTGCTTTTTCACTTAAAAATTACAGCGATGTCCCATACAGCATTGATACCAGCTACGTTGCAACCGCGAAAAACTAATCTAGATGTAATTCATACTAGTTGTTTTTGTTGCGAGATTTTCACTAGCAAATACCGTATCGCACTCCGCGACTAACAGCAGATGAGATTTTCCAGATAAAGCAAACATCATTATTTACCGAGTTAGTTGCAACTTACTAATCTCATTTTAATTATTAGTGTTCCCATAATTATAGGGTCCTACAACGTAAATAATTTTACAGCTAGAGACAAACAAGATTATAAATATAAACTAAGAAAATTTATCATGTTTTCGAAACCGGCGTGTATGCATAAAGATAGTGATTGATGAATGTCGACGAAGCGCGTCAGGTTTGTAAGTACAGAGATATTTGGCACTCAGTGCTTTCTGCTTACCCTGTTAGGGACCTGGCTAATGGCATCATTATACTCTTTTAATATCATAAAATAAGTTGCCTGTATTTACCGTCGTTTTTAAAAATTCCATAGAGTCCATATTCTCACGGATAGTAACTACTCGAAGTGATAAAACGTAAAAGGTACCGCGCAGCGGGCTTCCTGTCGTCTCATTTCTATTACGATGCCGCCACGAAAATTGACTTTTTGCAACACGCTATCGTCCGTACATTGTTTCCTTGAAGCGAATACTCATATGTATTCTGGAGACGGCACTCGCGAAACATTTCCTTTTATGTTTGCATCTCTTTTCTGTTCTGGGTGTTTCTGTTTAAGAGAATGGTTCGCCTCAACGTCAGCAGTTGGATTTTCGCCGAAGTTATTTGCATTTACTATTTATCTATGTATGTCTATCTTATACAGACAAACGTACGATCCAGTCGAAAATTGCACAAGAAAACTGTTTAGTTGTGATAATATTAATGCAGTAAAATAGTATTAGATACTAATGTTCTGTGTAAGTATCTATTTTCTAATGATGAATTGTTTTTTTATTCTTTCATTATTACATTAATAATACAGGCGTTGTTGCCACTTTTCAACATTGCCAAGGATTGACTGGTAAAGAATGTCTAGGCGTTAAGTCTGCCTTTTGAACAAAAATCTATCAAGGGTAAATAAGTAAATTACTTTCAGCAGAACTGCGACTAGAGAGGCGGTGGATTGAAGGTGGATTCCGTGTAAATATTAAGTGTTAGAAATTGAAGTAGTACCGAACCAGTAACGTAACCAGTAACCAGTACCAGAACCAGTAAACAGTGAATCAGTAACGAACAATATTAGCAAACCTCACAAATATCTTGCAGAGATGAAAGATGCGATGCATAAAGCTTTTAAGACCTGACCGGGGTTTAACTTTGTATCACACGAACATTTTAAGTCCGATTACGACTAAAAGCAAACATTAATTTTACATACAGCATAGTTTTCACTCGTTGCAAAAATTACAGTTTCCGTTAAAAGATCTTATTTTACAAGTCAAAAATGTGAGATATTTAGTTGCAAATGAACAAGGAAACTCGGAAAGGGAATAGTTAGTTAAGAGCATTTCGGAGCGAACCAACTTGTTCCGCGTTGCAAAACGCTCGACTCCGCAATGTATTTTGTTTACGTCTTCACTTCGGTAACATTTAACTTGAGGGAAGCGAAACGGTGCACCTCGACATCTTAAGTACTACAATGTGTTGTAACTTCATGGAATATTAGCGAATGTTGCTTTGCCTGGCAGGCGGTAGAAATTCGGTATTCGTCTACTACACTACAACCGCAGTGATTGCAACGTTGATTTTTGATGTAATGGCGTTTTAGACCGACATATCGTACTTACAATTAGTTCTTCCAATTGCTAACAAATTGTTGAGTCGTCACCACTGTTATCAGCGCTTATCAACAACAATAAGTGCTCTGCTTATAGGGCCCACTCTACTCGTACAGTATTTGGATACAGTAATATTTGTATCCATGATATTATTATATCATAGGCATCAAGATACACACTTTATTAGCAATATTACATATGCTTAAACAATTAATCACAGTGATTTTGTAGTAGCCGATGAATAAATAGGCTAGATGGATAAATAGGCTAGATGCTCGTTTGTTTCTTTAAGTAATCATAAAAAACAAATCGTGAAAGTATTGTACCGGGGTAATATAACGTTGAAAGTTTAAAAGTTGAAAGCTTAATAGAAAACTTTCAAATGTTATACCCTTTTAATTAACCACTAATGAACAAGGCGAGTCTGGAAGAGAATAGTTAAACGGCAAAGCTCGGAACTGCGGACGCGGCGGCTCCGTAATGTTGCTTGTATTCATTTCTTTACCGGCGTAACAACTTTGGAGAAGCGCATTCACTGTTTAATTTGAGATGTTGAACTTGAAAAGCTTAAATCGCTACAATCTTTTATATACATACATATATGTGACTGCAATAGTATTAATATTTTTTTAATTGTTTTTTTTTTTAATCCTTTTTTGTGATTATGGTGACAGCCTAGTAGTTTACATTATAACGGTCCACTTGAGGTGTCTAAAGTTCAAATCTTGGTCCTTCTTAGAATAATAATATAATAAACAAATTGCTGAAATATTAAAACATAATAGTTATATACAATGAACATTTTTTGTTTTTAAATACAAATAACGGTTATGATTCCGATTATTGAACATTGAAAATGACTCAAAAAAAAATCGATGAAGTTATCTTGAATAGTTAGACATCTCATCGTAGTTCGGACTGTACAAAATATTAACTTTACTCCCATCCATAAAACTTCCCTTCACAACTACCAGAAGTGCGCAGTGTACAATATTTTTGTTGTTCCGTCAATATTCAACTGCGGAATACAGCAAGTTTCCGTGTAACTAGAGTTCTATTAGCGCTTTAAAAGTTCTCAATTGGTTGTTGAACGCTATTTTTGGTCAAATATTTTTCGATTTTAAAATTTGGTATATCTATATTAATACGTATATCCTTTATCATACCTTATATAATATCGGATTTTTATAAGTACGATATCGGTTTTTTTATTAAAATGTTGTGTCAGCATTTATTTAAGGAAATCAGCCAACTGAAATTGAAGTTTATGAAATTAATGGCCAACTATAACATAATCACATTATTAGATACATCGGAAAAAATATACAAAATTCTCGATGACCGATAAAATAAATAATTAATTTTCACCAGACTTTTGCTACCACGGAAAGTATAATAGAAGTATTAATTTCCCTTGTTATTATCTATGACGTGTCAATGACCTTTAGAGGCTGTCATAAGCTACTGAATAATTTGTATATTGATCGCTATTTAAAAAATCATTACCAAACAAACCAGTATAATGAATTAAGTAAGCCTCAATTGTTCGATTTCAAAAAATTTTTTGTTGAGTTTCATTTAAATTTAAAAAGATTATTTAAGTGATTTTTACAATTTAAATTGCGTTATTGTACAGACGCCATAAGATATTGAAGCTTCTGCGGTTCTAATAAAATTAATGGACGAAGCGAGTTCGATATAAAGTGGAGGCGGAGAAGCGCCTTGGAAATATCTCCCGGCTGTAATCTTATAATATGCGGTGGAATCATTATTGCATTGCGCGCCTTATTGCGTGGGAGGCTGCATTACGGGCTGTAACTCAGTTACCAGGTGCTGGAGTAGTTCCATTTTTATTGGTTAAGATGTACGGTTTATTAAAAAGTTGCAGGGAACTCGTTGGAGATATTAATTTTCCTTTGAGATTGGTTTTTTATTCGGTCATTACATTGGGATTAAATTTGTCTTTCCTCGGCGCACTGTGTTGTTGGAATATTTGCATTATTATGTACTTTTGTATGTTACTAGCAAACATTGTTATTTATACATTCAATACAATTTTTCGAAACGAAGCCAACCCGATATCAAATTGTTATAAAGAACTTACACAACACATAATAACAGTTTACTAGTATTTTCCTAACTTCTCTTAAATGTCCTGGAATTTTTCAATGTATATTTCACCCATTTGTAATTATTAGAATATTACACAAATTGCACGCTGCAATTATTTCAGGAATCAATTACATCAAGGAAATTATACTTTACAAAAACGACATGCAATATATACATGTGAATATAAATAGTTACATATTTAATTTAATTACCGTGTTTTGAAACGAAAATAATTTTAGTCTCTGTTGCATTGTACTCTGCACTCGTTGCACAACGATCTCATCCGTCAAGGCACCTGTCTCTTTATCAAACTTGTGCACTGTCTACTTGCCAAGTGATACGTATACGATATGAATCTTTAGGTAGCCTGTTTTAGTAATACTACCAATTCCAGTTGGGTACACTTTGTCCAATGTTACTTTTGTCATGGAAACAGTCTCAACGTTTGTAGACGATTTAAAAAGCAACCTTAAGTAATATAGCACTTGAGTGCGGTCCATAAAGTCATAAAATTCTTCATGGTGTTGGTCAAAGATTTGTTAGAACCCGTGAGTATTGATTAGAATTTGAAAAGCGGTTGGATGATGGTAGGTTTTATTTCGATTAATGATATTTAAAGCCTTGACGTATGTATTGCTAACGATTTAGTAGCCGCTTTAGGCTTTCAGTAGAGGCAATTGTTCTCAAGCTTTAATGTTTATAAAATTGTACGATAATGGCTTTTAAAACTTCTTATCATCGAATTGTCTCATCATTTTAAGGGTTAAAAGCTTCCTGTAGGCTTATAATTTATGTGCGAAAGATATGTAGATAGAGGATTAGGGACGTCAAGAAATAGAGACAAGTGTCAGCACACTTAAGTTTCCACCGCGTTACTTATTTACAGGAGCAACTTGCACTCAAATCAAACAGCCAATCACGGTCACAGTCTAGCAACTAACATAGAGTGCAGTTAATTACCGGGCAAGTGTTAATTGAATCGAGTTCTACTTCCAGTGCGTAGTTAGTAGTTAGCTAGTTGTGTCTTGGAGTGTAGCCTTTGAGATTCCTTCAGGCGGATGTCCTTGTAGTTGGAATGCGAATGTCGTTAGCGGATAGCGTCGCCTCAGTATAAACAAGTAGCAAAAGATTTTTTTTTGTATTGTTTTTAATAACAAATATACTACTACTATACCATCACGACAGGTCCCTAACAGGGTGAGCAGAAAGCACCGAGTGTCCAATATCTCTGTCCTTACAAACCCGACGTGCTTCGTCTACATTCATTACTCTCTTCATGCATACAAAAAGTAAATAGGTATATTTTAAAATTCTGTATAAGTATGGTATGTTATATGAACGTGGATTTTAATTTGATCGTAACTCCGTTGGTGACGTCACTATGGATTTGTTGTGATTTCACATTGTAAAGAAATATTTTGTATTCAAATATTCTTTTAATAATTTGAAAGATAACAATTAGAATAAAAAATATTTAAGGACATTGCACTTATAGCTATTTCATACCAAAGTAGGCAGAGTTGTCCTACAGTAATCAGTATTTAAATATTTGTATGTGAAATCCCCAAAAATAATTATCTTTTCATTTTACAAATATAACTTTTGATTTGCCATCGTGTCCACAACCTCTGTAGTCAAAGTGACTAACCGCTAGACTAACAGGCCAGTGAAGTTTGTCAACTGGGAATGCTTGGGATAGTTCGTGACACCTCTGTCAGCAAATTTGACATTTGTTAGTATACAAAGTCTTAAGGGACTTTGACAACATCCTCATAAGTTACAAATAATCGAACTATCGCTGCCCTATAGACCATATTTGAGGATTTATTATTAAATGCTTATAAAATTTCTATTCTTTCATTAACAAGACGAAGAATTGGGGATTAAACAATTTAATACACAAATAACCACCAACCGTCTTCAAGTTGTAAATTCATTATCATAAGCGCTCTTCCGTTTAAATAATTCATATTACGTAGATTAAACACTTAAATACATATATGTATAAAACAATAATAAACAGGTTTGTAAACAAATCTAGAATTCATCAACAAAATAAAATCAAATTCATAATAATGCGACTGAGATTTAGCAAGTATAAAATGATTTATTAGACTTGAATAAATAATTTTGCCAAAGCCGCGAAAGAATCAGCCTGCGGAGACAGATAAGGTTTGCTCCTTATAAATTATTTTTAAACTGCCCTAGAAGCGCTTTTTACCGCGAGCAGTTTTGTTTCCAAATAATATTCGACTGACAAATATGCGAAATGATGATGTGTTTTTGTGATCTTTACATAGTATAAAACAAAGCCGCTTTCCGCTGTATGCCCCTATATATGCTTAGATCTTTAAAACTACGCAACGGATTTGGATGCGGTTCGTTTTAAGAAATAGAGTGATTCAAGAGGAAGGTTTACATCTATAATAACATACATTATACAGTAGAGAAATACTGTTATAATTTATATGGCAGAACAACGTTTGCCGGGTCATGTAGTAGGATAATAAATTTTACTTTACATCGTATTGCAGATTTCGGAAAATCTTACATATGAAAAGAATTATTTTAGAGTGTTCTGGAAACTTGTAGGATACACCAGCATTTAAGAATGATTTGGGTTTCAAATTTCTTTTAGCTGAAAATTGTTACACAACACAGGATTTATTTTCTTTTTTTTTGTGACTGAGTACAGTTTGACTTAAATTACAAAAGTGTAAAACATAGCTTATTTTACGCGATGCATTTTCCGGTGTACTGTCATTAAATAAAAAAAAAAGTTAATAAATAAAATGTAACATTTTTTGCGCTGGATACAAGGTCACTTAGAAACGGATCCTATCATCGGATAGGATCCGTGAAATCCGTGTCATAGGATAGCCAATGACGCGGATTTCACAGGCAGAATAATTAAAAATAAATATGCTGGCAACTTAAGCTTTTCCAATTTTACGCTGTAACATGAGCTTCAAGTTTGTTTTCTGTTAACTCGTATACGAGTGAAACAACGGGCAAAGTCTAGTTAAGGGAAAGTTTGCTAATTAGTTAGTTTGTAGGAGTGAACAATACGTGCACACAGCAGAATAATGAAGGTAACTTGGAACAATACTTCTTGCGAACTTTTAAACTACGGAGCGAAGCGAGGCTTCCTACATTGAACTTTGCTACATGAGCCCACGGCGATTTTCGAGACTTCGCAGCCATTCGGATGTATGAGTATGTATGTACGTTTAAATTCTGTTGAAGTTAAGGTGGAGATTCGCTTCAAGTTTTACATACAACATTTGTTTGTTGTCTATTTAAGCGGCTCGGTGTGCTAAGTTGTAGCCATTTCAATTTTTAATGCTTGTGCGAATTAACATGTGCCACCTCAGCCTGTCGCCCATCATTACCCACGTATTTTCTGCAATTTCTATAATCATTCAGCTCCATCCGAATGGGCCTTAAATATCACCTTCAAACGTTTACCTAACGTATGACGTTAATACAGAAATAATGAAGACTTAATTTCACATTGTATGTAAGGTAAAACAATTCACTTTAATGCTTAAGCATATACAAACACACTGGCAAACGATTCAATTATAACGCATTGTTTTAATCTATTGAAAACAAAAATTGAATGTGAAATAATTTTTACTCTGAAAACTCCAAAATAACAGTAATTTGAACTTACAATTGTAGTACGTAAGGTTTAGATTCGTTTGGCAGATCAATATTATCGATTGGAGGTTGTATATTTGCACAGTATATTAAATTTGAACAGATGTCTCGTGTTGCTTCGTCCAGTGTCATTAAGTACATATAAATATGGGTCTGGGTGTTGCCGAAACGTGTATAGTATATACCGTTTTGGTCGAACCACGACCGCCACGATGCTGCCTATACTAGCGGTTTTGCTTGTTGCGCAGGTGAGTTCTCTGTTTGTTTTATCTGACTTATTTGTATATACTGTGATATTTGCTATAACTTTGCTTTTCTGGAATTTTTGGTTCCACCGTACCGCATGACAGTGGATTATAACGGTTTTAAGTCTGATTCCAACCCGTTCATGTCCCACTGCTGGGTAAAAGTAAAGGTTGCAGAGCATAGTCGTTAAGAATTTTTTATTATTAAATTGAAATATCGGACACAACGTGTTAACTAAACAGGAAAGTTCGGAAAACTTGTATTAACGAATATGTATATGTATGTAAAAGAAGGGAAAACATGAATAGGACTTTAGACTAAGGCATAGAAAATTTTAAGCCATCCTTATGTTATGCTTCATTGAGAGTTTAAACAATTTAAGCCATTCTAATTCCCTTCAATAATATAATGTAAAATCCTTCTCTTTTTCTTATAATATCGCTATAACGCAGTAAAAGAGACAATTGTATTTTTTCAGAATCTTGACAGTAAATTCTAATGAAACTTAACCTCGGTAAACATTTCAACAACTCCAGAATCTAAGGAGCGAATAAAATTCTACACCTGCTATATAACAAAGGCTTATTAAGAAAACATTTATGTAAATGGAATATGGATATCCTGCGATGTGGAATAGGTGGGCATAGACACTCGTCATACGTTTTCTCGATACGCATTTACGCGAGAATGTACCGATTTACATGAAAATATGGCAGAAATGCGAGCTTCGGTAGGCGTGAATAGGGCTGTCGATATATTAAGCTGTAGGGGGACATCGGTAATTTCTTATTGACTTTAAACACTAGTTTTATTCGACTGTTCAGTTTTGTACAAATTCTGCGCTATATACAACTAATATAAATTCGAATATTTTTCAATAAAGTGGTTTAAAAACCATTTTATTTTTTAATTATTAATTAAATTTATCAATTATTATTTAAAATTTTGTTAATTGATTTTTAAATCAATTAACAAAATAATTTTTAAGAAAAAATATAATTATGTACAATATGAAATGTATATTTATATTTTATGAATGTAGACGAAGCGCGTCAGGTTTGCAAGGACAGAGATATTTGACACTCGGTGCTTTCTGCCTTCCCCGTTAGGGACCTGGCACGATGTTGTGTTTGTTTGTTATATTTATATTTTTTAAAGAATAACGGGAAGTTAACTTTATTGCCCGGGCATCAGTTATTAGCAACCCTACGTACGAATAAGTATGCAAATTGAAATTAGAGCCGGTGAGTGGTGTAAAAGAAAATGTATACAAAGGGAATCTAGACGCTGGGAAGTTCCTAACTTTGAAAAAGGATAAGAAATTGTATATCTTTATACTCTATGTATTGTATATCTTTATACTCTATGTATTGTATATCTTTATACTCTATGTATTGTATATCTTTATACTCTATGCTTAATACGCCACTCATTTACTTGTATGAAAGACGTATTAATACTAGACACATACATTTATAAACAAACCATATAAGAAATGATTTTCTTTTTAATTTCAAATATCTTTCGAATACAGTGTTTAAGTACGGTATATTATCTCATGTTCGAGATTTAAAAAATATGTTTAAAGTGTTGTATTTTGTAACGTATTTTTGCTTTTTTCTCTACGTAACAGCCCTAGTTATGAACCTATGTAGTTGTACATTGAAATGAAATACGGTGTGGTAGTGACGGGCGCTGCGGGCGAGGCGGCGACAGAATTTCGGAAAATGGAGATAAAATTCGGTATTATAGTGTTTTAACTGTTATAGAACTGTGTGTCTGACAATGTACTACTATGGAATTTTATAACTTACTTGAGGTAATAAGTAGGGACGGGTATAACTCTGAAATTATCGCAAACTGAGTGAAAACTTAGTAGTAAAACACTAAACTGTCTTTGTGCTATGTGTTAGGGTTTACAAATTTGACGCAGCTCAAAATCGATTTAAAACTAATATTTGGTGATTTAATTAGTTTGTGAATCGATATTCTCTGACGTTTTGACGTGAACGCATATCCGTACGGATGACGAGTGATTTAGGCGGTAATTTAAAAGAGCGAATTAGATGTACACATTACTTATTAAAAGTTGGTAATTTGTTTGGAGTTGTTTTAATGAACTATCTATGAGCAGGAAAGGACATATACTATCTAAGGACATATAATGTCTATCAGCTGTAATGCCCATTTACTAATAGATCGTGTACGATCTGGCAACTACAATAACAGTAGTAAAACCTTCATAATTATCGTTGTAACGGCGTTGCTCGAACGGAGCAGACAGAAAGCACTGAGTTGCTAATATCTCTAGACCTTACATACTATTTCGGAGAATTGACTATGTAAATTCACATAATCAGATATAGAGTTACATAAAGTATACATCATGTACTATTGTCAAAGCAGCTTGAAAAGCGTATCAATCGAATCTATTTCACTGTTTACTACACTTTTACGATACGAATAAAATCATAATAATAAAATATTTAATCCCTTAGCTGATCCTAATGCAGTCGTAATACGGGCTTATTTTCTTTAATCGTACGCAATATAAAATTGTAAAATTTAACATTCAGATTGGTTCAGAAACATACCGTGTGTTATTGAAAGACGAGCCTGTATTTGCATGTCATTAGGGTCCACATTCGTCCGAGATTTGACATGTAAATATTTAATATTTGAGGCCTCGTTGTCACATCTTTAACGAGTAGGCTTACAATTATAATACGACCATATTGAAAATATTCAAATTTGGAATGTTTTTTTAGAGAACTCTATAATCTATCTATCTATATCTATACAAATAATAAAACTGTAGAAGAGTTCAATTCTGTACATTGATATAAAAACTAAAAAAATACTGCCCGGGAGGTCTTCATACACGTAATACAAGCCAAACAAATTCATTTTGAAATTTTTGTCTGTCTGTCTGTTATCCGGCTTTCACGCAAACTATTGTAAGGATTTTGATGAAACTTTTGTTATATAGCTAATAGTCCTCGGCAACATATAGACTATAATTTATTTCGAAATACTCCAAATGTTGCCCAAAGTCACTATTCCACGTGGACGAAGTCGTAGGCAAAAGCTAGTATACTGTATGTGTCTGTAATAATAGCCAAAAGTATTGAATGTATTACTTGTCCTCTGAATATGCATGTAATATTTGCAAGTGACTAACATCTTTCTTAGGGCTGTGTCCACTCAAGGGATTATTCCAGAACCTTCCATGTTTTACTGAAACGGATCATATATTGTGTAGATCTGCAGGTTTTTTGATGATGAAAATGGACAGGCTGTGGACATTATTGCCTTAGTCATAAATGCGTTATGATTTCGGAAAACTTTTTTTGACATGTCTCGAGGGTGTCACTGCCAACCAGGAGCTATGTCAAAATGATAAAACTGCTGCAACTTTTTGAGTGTTATATTATACTAGTTGACCTGGCAAACGTTGTTCTGCCATATAAATTATTTTTTATTGCTGCTCCTCTCCTATTCATCTTACCGTGATATTATATAGCCTAGAGCCTTCCTCGATAAATGAGCTATCCAACACTGAAAGAATTTTTCAAATCGGACCAATATATCCTGAGATTAGCGCGTTTAAACAATCAAACAAACTCTTCAGCTTTATATTATTAGTATAGATTATCTGAGGTGTGTAAAGTCTACCAACCCGCACTAGGTAGACAGTTGCCTGAATCTCTCACTATAAGAGGAGATCCAGTCCAGCAGTGGACCAACATAAGGGTCGAAAAAATAATTTAAAGTATTCTCCATACTAGAATGTATCGAGGCCGAGACGTAAGACAGTTTGACATTCGGAAAATTCGTATTTATTGTTTCGCTGAATTTTGTTTTTTTCTCTTCTCATTTCAGTGCACCGTGCTGAAGTCTTGCGGCGAGGAGTGCGTAATTGCGGTGAAGGCGAACACGGCTCTCGACAAATAAACCACTGAAGCATTTATAGGGATATAACAAGCAAATAATTTTTTTACAATCAACAAGTCTTTTACATAAATGTAAAACATAATATTATGTATAGTTTAACATAAAACATTACGGGGCTCGGCGGGTCTCGGCGCGCTGTTCGGACGCGGCGCACGGCACGCGACCGCGATATTGGCGGTCGCCGTGTCGGGAGGGTCGCGACCGGTGCCGGAGTGTGTCAGTTTTATACTATTGAAACGAGGCGGTTCCCTCTCGGCTCGCCACGCTGACAGCAGCATCCGTTCGAGTCCGCACAGTCCATACGGAACGGCGGACGCGGACGGACACGTACGTGGCCATCGCCGACCGAATATCTCCCGGCCGCTGGTGACGAGGCGCCAACATTATTTATATTACGAGTACAGCGTCAGCGTGGCCGCGCCCCGCGCCCGCAGCGCCCGCAGCCCGCCGCGCCTCCGCCGGAATTCCCGTTTGTTTTGTTTTGTTAGTTCACATTTCGCTTGATAACTTCCGTTCATTGCGTTGCACTCGAGCCGTCCGAACTACCGGTTGACGTCGTCGATGTGAAATTCAGTGTGCCGCGGATATATATATAATACGACGCTCGGTTTATATATGTCCCGAGGAAATACGGACGCAATCTTGAACTAACTACTATCGCGCATTCGTGCTAAATTAATTTAAAAACGTATACCGACGAAAATGAGGAAAAAAAATTAAAAAAAAAAAAAAAATAGAAATAAAAGAAAAATTCTTAAATGTGTCGTATGATTGATTGGACCTCTGCTCGGGGGGCGCGTCGTGTTTGATGTGCTTCGTAACGTTGGCGAGCCGGCGGCGCTGTGAGATCGCGCCGCGGCCGCCCCGATATCCCTTATGAGTAACACTTGCCATTTGTTCAAATATAAACACGATGACAATAGTTCTCTCGGACTTGTACCATTTCACGTTTCTTGCCGTCGCTTCTCAAACTCGAACAAGGACAAGCCAATTGCAAAACGTCGAAACACGCATTGAACACAACACTCACAACAACACCATCGAACTGTGACATGACATTTGGGAAGCCACGTCGTCCCGCAGAGCTGGCTCTCGCCGAGTCGCATAGAACTATGAATCGACCAAGACTGAGCACTCGAGTATCAATATCCTCAGCGAAGACTGAAACTATGCATTTTTAGACGAAATAGTCGAATTTTCTTATATAGGAACAATATTAGTGGGCGCAGTGTTGCGTCCGCGAGTCGGCCTTTCCTTGCTCTCTTAATACATTTGAACATATGATATATGTTACGCATTAGTGGCTTATGATTGCTGAAGTTTTATATACTTGTATGTGGTGCACCGAGACGGCGGTATGCTACGTTCGGTGACATGTTGCAACGGTAAGCCGCTGGATATGGACTAAGTACCTATATTCGGAATCATCATCCGTGTAAGGACACAATTGCTCAGAGATTGGAACGTTACGCATCGCAACTGGGGAACGTTTAACGCGTCCGTCGAGGAGCACCACGGCGGGGCCGCTACGACTTCCGAGTGATGTCTCCGAACGCTCTAGCCTGGGCCGTTCACTTGCATGTCGGCAGCGAACTTACCAATGTAATTAACATCAAATTGTCAAAGACGATATGATATACGAAATTAATGTAAGAATGTAAGGTAAGGCCCTATAGGAGAGTTATTTTTTTATGCATTCAAAATTCTCACTTCGCAAGTTGTAGAGTAAAACGTTAGGCTGCCAATGGAATCTGTGTACGGTCCTTTTGATATTCTCTACCGGACATTGTACATTTATTATTATTATCATCTAAATTGCATAGGTAATCGTTATTTTTGGTGGTTAGTTTTTATACTTGCAGCTTGTAATCGGGTCTCTTTATATATAAAACGATATATGCTGAGGTATTTGTGAAGACATCGGGAGGTGTAAAATAAATACTTTAGTGAACAGTACAGTAATTTTTTCTTTTATGAATGTTGTTATGTTAAGTGTTAGCTTGCATACCTGTTGCGACTTCCGTGCGTGCCGGATGCGCAGCCGTATTCATAAGATTGACTATACCTCGTAGCGCATAAAATGTGAACTATGATTACACACACACACACACCGGGTTGAGATTTAGTTAGGTATCGGTACACCCATAAACAATGGTAAATCTCTTTATCACACGGTCGTAGGGAAAAATTGAGAGATGTATTCCTGATTGGCAATGTGGCTAAATTTAAGTCTGGATCGACCTGGGATCGATATAACCGGACGCATTTGCATAAGAGATGTCGAAAAATGTAACTGAAGTTAGTTTGATTTTTATTTTAGGTAGGCGCCTACTTTAAATCGGTTTTACTAACGGACAGGTTGATGCTATAGTAACTTTAAAGTCCTGTATATACGTAAGATTCGGATAGTGGCGAATATTAGTAGTACATGTATGTGTTTAGTAACCTTGCTGTTGGACGTGTGAATTGTTCGTTTTGAAATATATTTGTCAATGTTTAAATACCGAATTTAAATTGCGAAGCCAACATAATATAAATGTGAAACCAGTAATGATTATTTATCAGTCTGTCTTATTAAATCTGTACAAAACCAATGCATTTAGATCTTTGTAATTCATCACCTTTTTGTTTGACTGACCGTTTTCCGTATCGTGACTTATTGTTTTCCCCTTCTCGTCGGATTGTAACAATTGGGAGTGCCCAGTCTACATACGGCAATATATTTAAATGCACCTTAATTCTCTGTGCATTTGTGTTTAAAAGTACCTGCATACTTTTTATGGATAACTGAATTGTTAATGTTTACTAAAAGCATAAAATTATCTAGGTACTCGACCAGCAGTCTATCTGGTATCCTAGCCTACACACAGCTACGGATAGCTATACAATCTTAGTAGATTACATAAATAAATAATCGTTAGCTATCCGGAGTATTTCGGATTATTTTTGAATGCAAAGTAGCAGTTTCTTAAGATAGTATTGTGATCGTAAAACGCAGTTCTTCAACGGCACAAGCCTCTAACCTCGGGAAACGCAAGAACCAGAGTTCGAGAAACTGAAAATAGTCTTGTGTTACGAATAAAATTATGTACGTAAGTACCTACCTGCCTGGAATCGTAACATAACATTTATTTAATAAAAAAAAATTGTAGTTAAAACGAGGCTACCTACTCGCGACGTCCGCATGTCCCTACAGAAGAGGGTTTGTACAGACGAGCCAATACATACAATGACTGCAGATAGACAATTTTACAGACTATAATAGCAGTGATAGCCTAGTGGTTAGAACTTCAGCCTCGCTCCGGGAGTCTGGGTTCGATCCTGGCACGCACCTCTGATTTATTACGTGCGTTTTATAAGTAACATTTAAATATCACTCGCTAT
>DWUN01000545.1:0-21714 GCA_018249975.1 Passova gellias
AACGTTCACAGTTTTTCTGTAGTGTATTTAGTATCAGTATTGCACCCGAGCAAAGCCGGGGCGGGTCGCTAGTAATTTATAAAACAGAAAAATGTTAAGGATTGTTTTTAATTTTGCTGAAAATAAAATATCTCTGTTACTCCTTGAAAATGATTTCGTTTCTATATTCGTCAATCCTTATCGTAATAGACGTGGCGGTCAGTAAAATAATGCAATCTGTATAGTATTTATTTAATTTATGTATAAATGCATGCATACATTTCATTGAAAGTAGCAAATTAAATAATAAGTTTGTTGTTGACGACGATTATCTTGGACACAGTGGGATGCGACCGATGTCGAGTATTATTAAATCAGTTGTCTGCGTACACGCCACAGAAAATGGGAGTTTCTCGAAACATTAAATAATAAATGAAAGGACGATCGGCAATGAATGGCACCGGAGGAGCTGACACAGATGTAGTTCCGACAAGTACAAGAGCTGAAAGTAAACATCAAATGCTGACTAATAGAAATACTTAAACCGACACAATTTAGTATGATGGTATTATTTAAGTAATTTATATCTATGTACCGCTAACTCTAATCAAGCTAGATGTATAATATTTGAATTTCGAAATATTTGATCTGCTAATGAAAATAGACAAAATGTCGGTGGCGCTGTTCTACCATAACCGTTTTTTGCTTCTAATTTGATACTTCAATCTTGTTAATAGTTGCATACACAACTCAAAGTTACCATCACCGGGCTCACGCATCATTATATCTGAGCCATATCTAAATAATATTCTATTAGCATGCACAAAAATATAATACTAGCTAAATAATGTACCAAATAGGTCTGATATTGGTTGACGGGGAGATGAGAATCTCCGGAATCGGTGCATATATGTATGTAAAGAAAGCGATGAATGTAAAAAAACATCACAGTTGTTCGAGGGCCAACACGTAGCTCAACACTCCAACTAGACGTATTATAGTAAAAGTTTACAAGAAACCATTTGTCATCCTGTTTATTGAGTAAAGTTCAAGTCATCTCAGTGATTATTCTTCAAAGAGATTTAGATAACCAATTAACAATTTTCTGTCTGCCTTATAATACGTAAAATGTAATAATTGCTCCATGTAAGTAATTTTGCAAATATGAGGGATTGTTTTTGACATTAATAAAAAATAAAGTGTTTCTGTTACTCCTTGAAATTTGATCCTTCTTGTAATAGACGTGACGATCAGTAAAAAGTGCAAATTGTACAGTATTTATTTAATTTATATATAAATGAAAACATTTAATTGGATGTAGTAAATAAAATAACAACTTGTCGTTGATGACGATTGTCTACGAACACAATGCGATGAACCTCGAGTTATTTACTAATCAATTACGCATTAATTGATCAATTGCCTGCATACAAGCCGCAGAAAATGGGGGTTTGTTTAAACGTTAAATAGTAAACGAAAGGATGATCAGCGATATATGGCACCGGAGGAGCTGACACACTTGAACTTCTCACGGCTACAATAGCTGAAAGGTAACATAGCATGCTGAACACTAGTGAGATAGACATAAACAAATTATTTCTATGGCACCGTTTTGATAATTATCAACAGACATCTTATCCCAATAGAGCTAGAATTATAACAGCAAATATTTGTATTTACTCCATTTTGTATTGTAACTGGAATACACTTTTTCGACGTCCATGTTCTATCAGAATTACGTTTCGGCTCAAATTTGATATAAAAAAATGTATGTATATGTATCTAGTTGTGTTATTGTAAATTCTATTTAACTCTTGTTATAGTCATCAGTATATATATATATATATAAATATATATATATATATATATATATATATATAGTAACTAAATAATGTTCTCATTGATAATTTACAATAAAATGCGCAGTTAGTATCATACGTTTCGTATATCAACCATGTCGACATTCGACCCTTTTTATTACAATATTATAGTGTTTGATCACATAGAATCTGCTAGTCCGTCTGCACCTTTAGCTAGACATTCAACACCTAAAGAAAGTTTGTAAATATCGCAGAATACACCTTTTCAGATACATACCATTGCCAGCAGATGCTTCTGAGCCAGATTCGTTAATAATTATATTACATTTTTGTACACCATCTGACACGTACACGCTGACATCCGGATCTTCAAGAATGCCACGCATACCATAACCAGGCTCAAATAATTTGGTTATGTAAAGCTACAAAAATATTTACTATTATATTAAGGATATTGATTTTTACGCTTTTCTATGTACTTAAGCTTCTTGTAAATCATTCTTCATATTAGTATTACTTAAAGTAGCGGTCAATAAATAATTTACCTTTTGTAAGTTATCTTTCAAATCGATTGATGTAGTCGTGCTGAATTTAGGTATCTGTAGGCTTACTCTTGTATACTTCAGACTTTTCTTCACCGTTTCTATGCCATTTGTTTGCGCAAGTTTTGACACTAAAGTCAAGGCACCATCCTTATCGTTCGGTAGGAAGACGAGACAGGTTAAATTGCTATTTACGTATGACATTTCTAGGGCCTGAAACACGGAACACATAAAAGTTATACAGGTTTGGAGAATAATGGACAGTGATGCTAAGCTTACTTACAGTAAGCGCAGTATCTTAAAATATTGGTCAATTACCTTGGCATCGAATTCTTCAATTTCAGCATAGTTGTAATAGCTCACTTGGTTCATAAAATCTACAGTGATATTGTTAGTTTTTGAAACGTAAAATGTACCCGGTTGTGTATTTCTTGGATTGAATTTGTTCCGCCATTCGGCCTAAAAGTAATTTAAGTTGATCATTTGAAAAAAAAATTTCATAAAAATATACTATACTATACTTATAAATTATAAACAAATACTTACCAAGGAATAGAAAGCCAAGACCAAGACCAATTCCGTACTGGGGGTAAGAATGGACGCTGGTACGAGATCCTTGATTTTATTGTTTGTTTTATTTGCCACCTAAAAGAATATTAACCGTATAGACTTTTTATTATTAATTAAAACTGTAATATCAATCAAATCAATAATGAATCAAATCAGTCAACCAACAAATGCTAAACTTAATGGTTTAGATTTCGCGATCCATTCTAAGGCTATGTGGATATGAGAGTCATATGCCAAGCAAACAGCTTACCTTTTATGAAGTTATATGCAGACGCTTTATGGTTCCCCGGCATATTCTCTAAGAGGTAACAATAAACCCGCACTTGACCAAATTGGTGGACTACGGTTTTAATCCATCTCATTTTGACAAAAAGCCATCAAATAGGGGAGTGTTGTGGTATAATGGTAATGAGTTACATTTTTAGTCATCTTTAAAATCCTTTATGCTCGACTTACCCACGAGTTAATACGGTCAGCCGCCGCTTGCGGCTTACTAAAATCTATATTCTCAGCTTCGGCTCTGTAAATGTCGCTAGTATCTTTCTTAAACGATTCACTGAATTTTGTTTTGGTATTTCCATAAACTCTTCCAGCCAAAGTGAGAGTTGCATTTTTCTGTTCTGCTAGGGAGTCTAAAATAGCCGGTACTACTACCCTGATCTGAGAATGACGTGGAAACATAATACATAAGTATATTGAAACATGTGCTAATTTTATCAGCATTAATCTATAGAAAGTAATTATATAACATTACGGGGTAAAAATAAAATGATTATTCATCAAATAAGCAATAAGTATACCTCATCTTTACTTTTCAAGTTAAAAGCTTTTAAGAGTTGTTCTAGGGTTTCATCGAATGCATTCAGTGCACACTGAGTTAATGAAACTAGAGCACTGTATGGCGACAATGCGATGCTTTTACCAGGATTCTCTTTCACAACATTCTGAAACGGAGGAATTTTTATTTAGATTATTGACCAAATAACATTACTGCCTACTCTACGCTGTAATCGTCTTAATTTCTAAAATACTTGAAAGCCAATTAAAATAATGTTTAGAAGTCAAGATCAGTATACAATTAAAGTATAACTCTATTATAAAAGTTATGAATAGCTATCCGCACTGGCACATTGCATGTGTGTTCCTTTACTGACTGGAACTCAAATAATAAATAATAATAATGATTGGGGCCAATTCTGGAAACGGTTGTCTGATTCTGAGTTGGGAAATTGAAGGCCAGTGTTATGGTAACCGGACTGCTGATAAACAATACGGGAGCATATGCCATTATAATGCTTGTATATGGAGATATTTTTATTACATCCAAACACGGAACAATCAAATGTACCGTGTGGGAACCGTGCCCAAGACCGATTTGTCAGTCAGGGTCTAACCACTCCAGACACGAGTCTAGTGAAATAATATATAATAATAATAATAATAAATAATACTGACGTATAAAAATTTGGCTGTGAACTCTAAATTTCCTTTATTGAAAGCCTCTTGGAGATCACCGCCAGTGTTTGGTGCTGGCGTAGGAGTATTTCCAACTGCTGAAATAACAAATATTCAGTTAGAAATGTATAATTATGTTGCCGTATTACGAATTGTTGAACGATGATTATTGTACCATTTTTTTTTTCAAATAAACAATGTGGCTTTGGCATCCATCTACTGTAGTTATAGTGTTGTTTTTTTTTAATAGCGTTACTTAGGTACTTAACTATTGGTATTATTATAAAATTGAAAAAAATATCTTGGATTGCAGTAAAATTAACAAATTCTAAAGGCTGTTCAAAAATACACACAGATTTTAAATTACTCATGACTTTGGCAGTAGCGATAATACATTAAAGCGGTATATAACATGCATTACGTATATTAAAGCAGTTTAAATACTATTCCCCTAGAAAATAAAATAAGAAACAAAAATAATAAAATAAATAACATAAAAAAAACTCATAAACTAAAAATACATGATAACTTTATTAAATATTATCTAAAATATAATATATTATTAGTATTTGTTGTTATATTTGTTCATTTATATAATTATAGTACCTGTTTGTTTATAATTGTACACCAGTACACTAAATTATTTCAATCTGATTCATAATAATACCGGTTTACTTACGACAGTTCTCAGGTAGAACGCACATTTTTCTAGTCGCGTCGTATACATAGTTTTTCCGACAATCGCAACCATTTTGTTGGCAGCTTGCTGGACACGCTCTCGCTTTGTCTTTGTAGTTGGTGCAGCGTGTGCAGAACGTTCCGCAACCAGTTTCTGCGTTTGGATCTCCCCCACATGATGCTGTTAAGAATAAGCAAAATAAGTTCACACAATATATCACTAAATAGCTATTATAATACAAATTTAACTAAATACTATTAAATAAATTAATATTTATAATAGGAATATAAACTAATAATATAAGCAAATAAAAACTAAAATTCACACGTTTGTCTTACAATAAAGCTCGTGGCTTGTTTTCAGCTTTGAACCCGGGAGATTTCATATTCACATCACTAGCATGCAACTTGCATTTTACGATATCCGTTTTTAAGTTTAAATATCATTTGCTATAACGATGAAGGGTTGATATTTGGTCAGCCAGATAGACATATCGCCATATCCAATAAAGCGACAAAGCAATACTTGAAGATTTATGGTTACATCTCTATATTTGTTGAAGGTTAATAACAATTAATAATAACAAATATAAAAAAAAGTTCACGTTTTGCCCGCATGTCTTGTTATCAATATTCAAGCTAATGAAGATCTGGTATGCATGCACAAGTAGCAATAATTCATTACTTACGGCAATCGAGAGCAGATATGCATACTCCATTTTTGTTCCTCACGAAACCCGACTTGCATATACAACCTCTTTTTCCACAGTCAGTACTGTTGTAGTCCAATTGATTACATGGTAGTGGGTACCCTAGTTCGTCACAAGTCTTCTCTCTGCATACCTTATTAGGACATTCCGAAAATTCCTCATTCTTCTTGCATAGGCCTAAGAATTAATGATTCGTTTTGTTAATGAAAATAAACATAAGGCCATCATAATATGCCTAAATAAGTATGGTTGAGAATACAAAATGGAATTTTAAAATTTAATTCAGAACGAGGAAGATTTAAACAAATGTAAGCATTAAGTAACTAGTACAAACATTACATCACGCCAGGTCCCTAACGGGGTTAGCAGAAAGCGCCGAGTGCCAAATAGCTAATTAAGTAATTAGTGTTTTTTAATAAAAAAATTTTAGTCGCTAAACTTTCTTTTTACTTACCAGGGCATTGGGAGATTGGAATGCAGATTTTGTTACAGTCGCGCGCGTAGCCCTCTTCGCAGTAACACATTTTGTTGCACTGAATGTTGACAATAGGACAGTGTGCATGGCTTTGCGTGCTGAGTTTATTACATTCATTATCGCACGCGTTGTCGCATGCAAAGTATTCATGTGGGCCTTGGCATTCTAATAGAGAAAAACAAAACAATCGGGAGTAGGGCAAAGGTATGTTCGTTAAAAAAGTTAGCATTTTGCGAAAATTGTACTCAATTTGATAAAGTTTTTAGTGGGACAAACACTATAGTACAAACAAAATTTTCGTTATTATGTGATGCTATGAACGTAGTTTTATGAAACAAATTGAAGGTACTTACTACACTGATCTTTATCTACACATTTGCCGTTTCTATTTCTGTAGAAGTTCGGTTGGCAACGGCATTCGCCTTTGCATGTGTAGTTGGCAGGAATTAATGGACAAGAGTATACTTTGCCAATGTTATCACAGGTTTGTTTAACACAAGTTGGTTTAGGACATGGATAGTAGATCTCATTGGAGCCGCACTCTATTGCTGTAAATAACATAAAACAACCCTATAGGTTACACTTCATTCTGCAATTACATTACATATTATATGTATGCAATTTAGCACTTATTGATAGCAGACATGTGTTGAAAGATACGACGAGTAAACAGCATTAAAACTATGACGATATGATGACATATTAAGTGAGAAGACATTATTTCAATATTGATCATAAAAATGCTGGGTGAAAATAGTTACAATCAAAACATTTAAAAACAATTACAAACGACAGCTTATAAGTGATCTGTTAAGTTAAAGCAAACAACTCAGTGACAGTTAGTGTAATATTTGTATGAAGACGAAGGTCATTTAATTATTGTACCACCTCATTGGAGGGCTAAAACAATCGACAGATGCATTTGATAGATGTTGACACGTTCGACAGATAATCTCCCAGCCGCGGGACGTAGAGTGCCCAGTGATGCAGTCAGGGGTTACAATGCTATACGATGTGTGATTTAACCTTATAGAAATGTAGATGGTACTATTGATAATTCAATAAACATACAGCATTCGTCGAATGTGACACAGTCGCCATATACGTTTCTGTAGTAGCCAGCTTTGCAGCGGCAGCTTGGCGGATTGCAATCCGGATCTCCGACTTTGGGGGATTTTTTACAGAAGACTAGTCGGTCATCGGTGCCGCACTGCCTGGCGGGACAGGAAGGCGGACATAGGTCATAGTATTCGTTAGGCTTGGTGCAAACTTCGTTTCCTGAAAAATACCAAACAATGATAAATATGATATGATTTTGGACGAAATCTTTCCCGTTAAAGCAAAATAGCAATCAAATTTTTTTTTTTTTCTATTTAGTAGGCACACAGCATACTGTACTGTATAAATTAATTGCAATATAGTTATTGTTGTAGACATTCTTATAAATTTTATCAGATAGCTTCAGAGTGTTTTTCATTCAGTTCTTAAGTAGATTAATATTACTTGATTAGTTTTAATTTTATTAGTTCATAGGCAGCAACACAATGCTTACTGGGACACTGGTCAGTTGGAACACAAACACCCCCAGCAGTACGCAAGTAACCGCTCTCGCAAACACAACCTCCTTGGCAGGCGCCGCTCACCAGGTCTATGCACACGATTGGTCTACCCAGTTGCGAACAATTTCTCTGTTCGCATCCCCCATTTACACAATCCGAATATACTTCATGAAGGCCACAAGTTGCTGAAAAGAAATAATGTTATTGAAGGATAAATTATCATTTTTAGGGTTCCGTACCTTGAAGGGGAAAAACGGAACCCTTATACTATCACTTTTTTGTCCGTCCGTCTGTCCCGTCTGTCAAGACCCTTTTTCTCTGGGACGCGTAGAGGTATTAAGCAGAAATTTATATCAAATACTCAGGTCTACGGTCTCTTTGAACTGCGAAAAAATCAAACTTCTAAGCCAACGCAGTTAAAAGATTCAGCCGTTGATGTTGCAAATTTCCGACACTCGCAAGGGAATCAAAACGTACAGGGTACTTCCCATGAACTCAGAATCTTGAAATTTGGTACGAAGCAATGTTTTATAGTGCAGATAAAGGAAAAATTGCGAAAACTGTAAATTTTTAGTTACATCATATAATAAGAATGTTTATAATAATTTTAAAGTTGCTACTCCTTTCCTCATGAACGCGTAGAGGTATTAAATTGAAATTCGTATCAAATACTCAGGTCTATAATACCTTTACGAAATTATATACCTTCAGTTTTGTACGGAACCCGTCGTGCGCGAGTCCGACTAGCACTTGGCCGGTTATTATTGATATTGAAGGAGAAATTTTCTTTTTTTAATCAATCCAGACTCGCAATAAATGATACAATCAATCCACATTATGATGTTTTGAATTAATTCATTAGCGAGGAGCTAAATTATATTGACGGCATTGTTACCAATACCAATGATATTATTTTGCGTCAGTTATTAGGATGTATTTTGATGGATGTCACGACCCGTATATATTATGCTATTATGAACCGACAAACATTTAATCTTCATATCAACTTACTCGTAAAAAATAAATAAACTTACGTGGGCATTGATTCTTTGGAACGCAGGTGCCATTGTCGGCTCGTAAGTAACCGTCAATACACAAACACCCAGCTTTGCAGTTTGTAGAATTCCGTCTGCATACAATATGGAGGTCTTTTTGAGCGCATTTATTTCTGATACATGGATTGTTAGCGCAGTTAGAAACAAATTCATTGGGTCCACATGTTAGTGCTGTAAGAAATTTAGTTTTGCCTTTGTATGATTTTCCTTGAAATGAACATAAATAAGAATGAACATAGAAATATCGATGTACACGAGAATTTTGATACTTGGGCACTGCTCGTGGCAGCCGTTAATTGGGCATAATGAGACATAAAAGTAACCTCGTCAATTAAAACACACCTTCAATTGAATGTAATAAAAATAGGTTAATCATTAAATATATGAACAGGTGAATGGAAAGATAACATACCACCACTAATTATGAGACTGCAATCTGTCACCAATCACATAACTATTTGTGCACAGCTCATGTAGTATTGTCTGTTGTAATTAAGCGAAAAGGTAGATAGCATTCCGAAAAAAACTCATAAGACTACTTCGCCTGTGCAGTACAGACGGTGCAAGTCAATGAGGCCATCATCGGTAGCCCAAGGTGTATGTGATGTGTGGTGTTATATCCTAAGCTGTCGTGACCTAAATTCAAGGGTGAACATTACAATAATATCGTGCTGATTCTCTGAGTCTCAAAATGCCGTCCTGTATTTAGCGGTTACCAATGCTACATGTGGGTTTTTAAAATTCAAAGCGTACATATTGAAGTATAAAATAGTATTAACAAAGAAAATAACTAAACTCAAATCAGTAGAAAACGTTTTATTTTATTGTAATCTACATATTCAAAGACCAAGACGGTAATAATATTCATGGCTTATTTACCTGCATTTTACCGAAGTTTACTGCGCTCATTGGCGAGGATGTGCCGAAATTAAGAGTAAACAAAAATTTTGTTGGTTATCTGAGGATTTGCACATTACCTTTGCAAACGTCCATATTATTTGCACGCTTGTCAGTTGTAGTATATAATATTTTACAAAATGTGGAATAGGAGGCTCCAAATCACGACACGAACGGGAACGAAAGGGAAATTGATTTAAAAACGAGTGTTTAAAAATACATTTTTATTTATATAATTGTGTATGTCTTTTAACTAATATGAAAATATAAACGTCAGGGGCAATGCCGTTTATGTTTTAAATATTTATAAATAATAAGTATAAACATTTATATAAATATAATGCCGCGTAAAAAGGACACATTTTGTATAAGTTTCCCAACGTAACTCTTTACCTTTAAGGTTGAATCTTTGAAAAGTTTATTAGTCGTCAAGACTATCGCTAGACAAATTAAGAACAAAACATACATATAAGGATTTGTTACGTAAAAACTTAAGCAACCGAATCGTCCTCTATAGCACAAGATATTGAAGGGAATGATATTTTAAAAACATTGTAGTCATTAAGAACTCAGAATTTTATGTATGCATTAACATGTTTAAGCCGTTGGAGGTCTGGTCGATAAATGATCGTATGTAATTTATAACATAATCACAAAACAACGTATTACTTATTCACTTACAACACTGCTCCGGTAGAACGCATCTCTTTTTATTTTTGTCGTATATGTAGTTCTTACGGCATTCGCAACCGTTTACTCGACATATTCTTGGACACACTCTTGCCTTGCTTTTGTAGTTGTCGCAGTTGGTGCAGAACACTCCGCAGCCAGATTCTGCATTTTTATCTCCCCCACAGGACGCTGTTAGGAACAACAAAATCAATGCAAAATATTTTTATCTTAGAACGAGTACACATTGCATTGTTACAGCAGTGGTAGCTTCGCTTTAATTTCAGTCTTTCACTTCGGAGATATCATGATCGAATCTCTTATAAACTATCTCATCTATAAGGCTTTATTTATGAGTATACCTTTTCTATATCCAATCGACATATTGCTATATCCAATAATGTAATGAAAATGTTTAATCTGCTATGCTATCATTGTATGCTTAAATCTATCGATTTGTTTAAATTAACAATTAATACATGTAATTTCAAAATTAACATCAACCCCAAAAACCCCAATTCCGAAAAGAACATTTTTCTCCCTGTTACCTTGTTATTAATACTATTAATACCAGCACTGAGAACCTAGCATCACACCATCTAACGCCTCTGGGTAACAGTGCGTTTGTAACTGATTTCAAATGTAATTTATATTTCACTACAAATACTTTCAGTGAACATTGAACACTAGTAGATTTGCAGTACGCACTTGTCTGTTCCCTTATAATACAAAACAAAAGACGTATTAATACGTCATTACTTACGACATTCTTTATCAGATATGCACTCTCCGTCCTTGTTCCTCACGTAACCTGGTTTACAAATACAATCGGCTTCTCCGCAGTCAGTGCTGTTATTGTCAGAATTAAAGCATTTCAGTGGGAAACCAAGTTCCTTACAGGTCTTCGCGCGGCACACTTTGTTTGGACATTGGGAATATTCCTCGTTCTCATTGCAATTGCCTGACAATGAAAAGGAATTACACTCTGAAACCACGGTCTAACAGCATACTTAACTAACATTTCAAAACATGGAAGAATTTAAGGTTATCTTACAATGATTATCTTCACCATGGTCAATGATATTTTAGTTATAAAAATGTAAGAGGCGAAATTCAATCACATGTGTGATAGGATTCACATAATTATAGAATTCAGTGTGGTTTTTATTTACTGTGGCATGCATTCCTCTCCAAACACTTTTAGGACACAATGAATACTTTTGAGTACTTATACGAATATTAAAATCAGCTGGTTATGGTAGTAATCAAATAACAGAACATCACGAAAAATCACCATCAACATGATATTACTCTCGGTAGGTAATGTACTTACCTGGACACTCATCGCTTGGAACGCAGATGCCATTAGAATTCCTAAAATATTCATCAATACAAACGCAGCCAGATTTGCAACTGGCTGGATCTGGCCTGCACTGATAGTTCTTGTCCTTTGTTTCGCAATTCTTTATACACGGACTGTTTGCGCAATCGGAAATAACTTCATTGGTACCACAGACCGGATCTGTAAAAAGTACAAAATTGTTAAAAACTACCTTTTCACATTTCACTCTAAATATTGTAATGTTTAAATGTAGGTGCTGAAGTTCCGGAGAAAATAATTGTTTCCAGCGGGATTTAATATTTACATTGCAATATGAGCGTCATTGTTACATTTCGTTGGACTTATCAAATTAAAATATGTTACAATTTAGTATAAGTATATTAACTTTGGCATTGGTGGTAATATACTCAGGTGGTAATATACTTACTTGGACACTCCTTGCTTGGAACACAGATGCCGTTAGCATTCCTATAATATCCATCAATACAAACACAGCCAGATTTGCAACTGGCTGGGTTTGACTTGCACGGATAGTTCTTATCTTTTGTCGCGCAATTCTTTATACACGGATCGTTTGCGCAACTGGAAATAACTTCATGAGCCCCACATAATGGTTCTGTAAAAAGTACAACATTGTTAAATACGACTTTTTCACATTTCACTCTAAGTATTTGTACGCTTGAATCTAGGTACTGTAGTCCCAGAAAAAATAATTTACCTTTAGGGAGATTTAACATTTACATAGTAATATGAAGCGTCACTATTACATTTTGTTGGATTTATCATATTAAAATATGTTACTATTCAGAATATATTCACTTTGGGTTTGTTGTTTGCGTGCATTAGATTGCGCGCGTTTATTTGTGTACATATATGTCTAACCTTGACTTAACTTTTTAAAATTCATTTTTACTTATTGGGGCACTGAGACATCGGGATGCAGATTTTGTTACAGTCGCGCGCGTAGCCCTCTTCGCATTAACACATCTTGTTGCACTGAATGTTGACAATAGGATGGATTGTGCATGGCTTTGCGTGCTGAGTTTATTGCATTCATTATCGTACTCGTTGTCGCATGCAAGGTATGGTTCATGTGTGTTTATTCAAAACAAAGTTAGCGTTTTGCGAAAATTTCTATTGTATATATAAAATACACTTACTACATTTGTCTTTATGCACACATTTTCCGTTTCTATTTCTGTAGAAATTCGGTTGGCAACGGCATTCGCCTTTGCACGGGTAGTCGGCCGGAATTAAAGGACAGTGGAATATTTTACCGATGCTATCACAGTTTTGATTACCACAAGATGGCTTAGGACATGGATAATAGATCTCATTGCAGCCACACTGTATGGCTGTAACATGAAAACAACCCTATAAGGTACACATTGTTTTGCAATGAAATTATACATACCAATGTAATTTGGGATTCATTGATATTAGTCGTATGTTCAAAGAAATAAGCTATGATTGTTTAAAAAGGCTCCATAAGTTATCAGAAGTGTATGTTCAATTTCAGGGATATATTTTTACGTTGATTACAATAACGTTGTGTATATGCAAAATTATAATCGAAATAGTCTCAATAATAAAGAAAAATGGTCTGTTTAAATATAAAATGAATATGGTCAACGCCATAAATGTATTTAGCCTTAGCTTTATGAAATGGAACAGTTTTAGAAATCGATGGTTGTTTTACTACTAATGATATTTTGATAAACATACAGCATTCTTCAAAGGTGACACAGTCGCCATATACGTTTCTATAGTAGCCAGATTTACAGCGGCAGCTGGGGGGATTGCAATCCGGATCTCCGACTTTTGGCTGCGGCTTACAATCGACTAAACGGTCATCAGTGCCGCATTTCCTGGGGGGGCAGGAAGGTGGACATCGGTCGAAGTACTCATGAGGCTTAGAGCACACTTCTTTACCTGCAAAGTACCATACAAGCTTTGTAAACGAAACGTTCTATGCAACAAACTAGCAATCAATATTAGAATAATTATATTATTCTTTAAATTTACTAGTCAATAAAAATACGTTAGTTTATAAATACTTAGCAGGTAATGTTGTGATTATAGAAATGCCTGCGATTTTTTTTATATCATAAACTAGCAAACAATTTTGGAATTTTTTTTTAGTTTTCTATTGTATTGGGCTGTTTCTTTTAATTTATTATTTTAATTCTTATATAGCAACATAATGCTTACTGGGACACTTGTCAGTTGGAACACAATCTCCCTCAGCAGTACGCAAGTAACCGCTCTTGCATACACAACCTCCTTGGCAGGCACCACTCACTAGGTCTATGCACACGATTGGTCTACCCAATTGTGAACAATTTCTCTGGTCACATCCTCCATTTTTACAGTCCGAATATACTTCGTTGAGGCCGCATGATGCTTTAAAAATAAATCGTATTAACATGATTGAGTTAAAAAATTATAATTCATAATTTTCATATTCAAAGTTAAGTTAGTTAAAAATTATAATAAACGTACAGTCCATCAACCAATCCAGTTTAATATTCTTAATTAATTTGTGTTCAAGAAAGCAAAAACGCGATGCTCTGATTGCTAATTATTGTTATTACTTTAAGGGCGATAAGACTTTTAATCTAGAATATCTTCGTGACAATTTTAATATTAAATCGATTTTATTATATTTATTTGTAACATTGACCAATAGGTCGGGGACACCGTTTCAACATAGAATTTAGAGTCCTATTTGTGGTGGACTGCTAGTACGATATGTCAGATGTCGACCAATATTGCCGGACTTTTTAAAAAATCATTTGAATGACTAATAATATTTTATTTAATGCAAAAATTAATAGTAATTTAATAGGTACCTCTTTATTACTACTGCTACATTTAGTTGTTTCAATTGTTTCCACATATCACCTTAAGAAATAAATAAACTCACGTGGACATTGATTCTTTGGTACGCAGGTGCCATTGTCGGCTCGTAAGTATCCGTCAATACACAAACACCCAGCTTTGCAGTTTGTAGAATTCCGTCTGCATACAATATGGAGATCTTTTTGAGCGCAGTTATTTCTGATACATGGATTATTAGCGCAGTTACAGACGACTTCATTCTTACCACATGTTAGTGCTGTAATAAATGTTGTTTTCTTGTTTGTTACATTTTATTCCTTGTCGATAAACATTATATAGGCCAGACGATTTCAGCTTAATATACTGTAAGTTATAACTTCACAAGTTTGTATATATTCCGAAATTTCTTATCAAATTACATAGAATAGGTGTTATATTTTAGGTGTAGATTTTGTTCCTTTTTGATGATAGATGATATAGAGTCCTTATAAACCTTCAACAAGTTAGAAAACAACTTACGGCATTCTTCCTTCGTTACACATTTTCCTTCGCTGTTTCTGTAATAGTTGTTAGCACATCGACAGGTGGCTGGCGCGCAGTCGGGATCACCGGGTTTCAAGGGAGCTTTGCATTTGTATTCTCTGTCCTTTGTTTCGCAAGTCCTCGGTGGACACGACGATGGACATTTATCGTAAACTTCATTATTTCCGCATGTAGGTTTTTTTGCTGTGAAATTGAATAATGTGAAAAACTAAACATCATATGCATCGCTAATTGATATCAACAGTTGGCATTAAATCACACATGAAACAAAATAAGATCAATCGATTACAATGTACGCTACTGTGGTGACATTGTTTATATTTCTCTTAAAGTAATTATACTTTTACAAATTTAAGTATACTTTTCTACTAACACAATAGTAAATATTGTAGGCAGTATTAATAAAGGTACACGAAACACTGACTGAAGAATATTAATGAAAACAAAAGAAAATTTAGTTTATTGCGATAACGGATATATGCAATAGCACAAATACCCGAATTTTATGAGTGAGTTCAAAATTTTACTATACTGTCCTCGACAGAAAGTTGGGAGATATGCTCAAACATAATAATCCAACATAAGTTCTGACTCTCCTCTATCTCTAAGTGGCATCTGATTGCGCTGTTGATTTAAAATGTGTTATAAAAACTATCTCAGAAGCAATTTTGTTTCGTTATTTAAAAAGTCAATCTCGCAACCTCATTGCTACATATTCATCGCGGAAATCTCATTGATAAAAATTATCTGTTTGTTAAAATCTGAATACACTTACGACAGTCCTTTGGTAGTACACATCTTTTATTGGTTTTGTCGTATACATAATCAGGACGGCAATCGCAACCATTCAACCGGTAAATAAGAATACACGCTACATCCTTCTCCTTGTAGTTATCACAAGTTTTACAAAAGGTTCCAGAGCCTGACCATGCGTTTGGATCTCCGCCGCAGGATGCTTGTAAAAGTAAACGAAACCGTCAATTGTTTGCCTCATAATCAGAATAGATTTAATGAAAGTGATAAACAATATAAAGAATATATTCGATATGGTACATAGTGTAATAATGTTACCATGTAACAAAACTCTAAATAAATATGCTTAAAATAAACCTCAAAGAAGTAAGTAGTACAAACTGAAAGATTAAAGTAACAGCTAAATAAAATTGTTTGCAGCAATGAAATATGTATTTGTGTTATAGAAGAATATATACATATCATATAATACTTATACACATATTTTTATTGCATCCAGACACAGAACAAACAAATGTGCTCAGTACATAAATATCTCTCCTGGTTGGGATTTGAACCCACGACCTCCGTCTACCCAGTCAGGCTCTTTAACAATTACATCAAGAGGCCAGTCGCCGCAGTATGTTGTATTCGTTACGATTTAATTATTATCAAGTACATTTATTTCTTTGGTAATCAAACGGAGTATATTAGACCTGTATCGCTTAGGTAAAGTATACACACACAAAGACAAACATAAATTAAATCTTACGGCATTCTCTACTAGGTATGCATTCTCCACGCTTGTTTCTTACAAACCCTTCTTTACAAATGTAACAGGATTGTTCGCAGTCAGTGCTGTTACTGTTATATTGGTTGCAAGGCAGTGGATAGCCAAGATCTTTACATGTTCTCGGACGACATTGTTTGTTTGGACATTCGGAATATTCCTCGTTCTCCCTGGTATTGCCTAAAATTAAAAAGGGAAATACGTAAGTATATAAATACGTTCTACCATCAATAATTTTCAAGTTTCTATGAAGTATTGCATCAAAATATATAGTGTGCGGTAATCTATAAATAGTGTACGGTACCTACACATATAATTCGATAAATTTGTCTATAATATCGGTATACTCAATAGGCGTTCTTTTTGTTTTTGGTGAAGAGAGTAGCTCTGCGAATGATTTATTCATTTGTTCTACTATCATTATAATCATAATATTATACTATCATTATAAAGATAAAGGTAAAGATGACTTGAATATATAACGAAACTTACAAATCATGTTAGATGATGATCATCTAATGTTTGGTCATTTGTGTTTTGTTTCGCATAACTCGTCCGACAACATTTCGTTCGAGTGATCATTGAGGATAAAGATTTGTAGGGAATTACCCGTTATGATCTTAAGTGGTACACAATAATCTATTGTTGAATATTAACAAGAAATAATAAAATGGGCATAATAGTAACAATCAAAATAGCCGTTCTCTCCGATTATATTAATAAAAGGTGAAATCTTTGTACCCATGATAACAAATAAGATAATAACATATGCCACCGTAAAGTGAAGAGAATTCTACTAATCCGCACTTGGTCAGCATGGTAGACTATGGCCTAAAACCCTTTCACTATGAGAAGACACCTATGTCAAGCAGTGGACTAATAAAAAAATGCCACAATTGTTTTTAAGAATTAATAATAACAAATGTGAATTTTTATACGGCAAATACTGGTACCGAAACTGATTGCATTTTGGCTGCCTACTATTATTAACCGTCAATGTTGTTAAGCACAGTACATTATATACCAAGCATCAACAAATACAAATTGGAGACATAATTTGATAAAAGTTCTTAAAAATCAAGTTTTCTTACTCGTACCTGCTGACACAGAATTGAAACAAACAGTCAAGGCTAACAATATAATTAACCTTAACATCGTGAAGATAAACACTGTCTGCATTTCCATCGTTGTCAGGTTCACGTTTTATACATTTACGGGTATTTACCACACCTGTACAAATACCAGACTATAGCAATTTCTTTCATATAGAGAAAAAGCTGTTAATCTGTTTGTATACGATATTATTCGATCGATAACACTAAAGGTTTTTAAAATAATATTTAAATGTTGTATTTATCACGTACCTTTGAATATAAATTGAGAATATAAAAATAATTATTCCTTTGTTCGGCTAATAAAGCTGTTTTTCACCGAGTTTGTATTAGACGTCAAACCATGTGATGTTGTTACTGAGTTACTGCGTTTACAACAGGTTTTATAATAATACCATTTGTTCGTTGGAGTACAATTATTTTAATGATTTCGATGTTTCTGTTACCAATGCTGTATAACGAATTGGTGTAGGTACTCGTATATAGTTACAGTTCTAAATTATTTGATTAGATATATTTTATTTAAACAGATGTTCTGGGATGCTTTGTTTTATATCTTTTGTTTATTTATATTCAAGACATATGTTCAAGAAGAAGTAGATTCGATTTGGTTTCAAGCGTTTCAAAAAATCGATATATATAATGATAATTAAACGAACATTAATGGCACGTGATCGTTCATTTCAGTTTGTACTTGAATATAATTTAATTTTTTAGGTATTAAATTCAAGAGAAGTGTAATGGAACTTAACAATAAAATTTATTTTAGGTTAGGTTAGCTTGAATCCTGGAAATAAATTTAGGATATTTTTTTATTCCGATATTCGAACGGCATCGAAACTGACGTGGGTACCTCCGTGGGGAACATCTAGTACTAAATATTTAATGATTTATTACTTTAATAATTTCTCGCTAAAAATTCATGTCTGTGATCTGTGTGATAGAAGAGGAAAACCACTTCAATTCTTTTAACGGTTTACAAAAGAATATGACAGTACTAAAAATACCACACTCAACAAACTTTCTCTTATTTCTACGACTACGTAATCTAAAATATTTTATTTTTAGATCCGGTCAAGATCTCTATCAATTATTAAGAATAAGTACCATATGACTGTGTAGGATTGAGGAAAACCTTTGAAATTATATTTAGAAACATTTTTGGTATTCCCCACTCGTTGCGTCATTATTATTAAAGTTTTTGCACTAAGTATTGTTACGATTTAATTATACAATTGTCGGCGTACCTCGACGTGGCTAACAGTTATCATTCCGATATGTCTAGATATAGTATTCAATTCAGTATAAAACACTATAAAAATTCCAATACCATACCTTTTAACATTACAAAACCATTAGGTAATAAATTATTAATAATAATATATGACAGCAAAAACGCATAGAAATTAAATTACAGTTTGGGGTTCGACAACGTATCTAAGCAATTATGAAATTGAGTGCCTTACAAATGTGTGTTGCTACAAGTGCATTACATACTTCTTAACTTTAAAATGACTAGACAGCCGAATGTTCTATTAACATTTATTTAGAATAATAGAATTTTTTTATCGTATGCTGTAATTTCCTCGCTATCATGATAATTAAAAATGGTATCTTAAACACCCATTTGATCTCAAAAACCGATCCGATGTTCCGTTTATAATTAATTGTAGTCACGACCATCTGTTTAAGTAGTGATAATTAAATATTTTTTTCTTTTGCAAATTTAACATTAATTATGTTTTCATGCTTTTTGTTTTTCATTATAGAATGATGTCAGCATACCGTGGGCACAGTCCTCAGACGTAAACGAAATTATCTATATTTGGTTCGAACCATACTGGGGAAGAAATGCTTATGAGTGCCTATTAATAGATGTTACTATAATCGCATATGTTTTACATATAAATATATATAAAAGAGAAATAGGTCTAACTGACCTAGATATCAACGTACAGCCGAAATCGCCGAATCTAGAATCCCGATATTTTGCAAATAGGTTATTGATATAATGTAAGTGAGTATTAAGAAAGTAATTTTTCAAATTCCATCTCTTTGGAGGTAAAATAGGGGTAGAAAGATTGTATCGATGAATTTGGAACTCTACATTTATAATGATGACTCCGAAACGGGCGTGTATGCATGAAGAGAGTGATGTTTGCCACTCGGTGCTTTCTGCCTACCCCGTGACGGACCTTGCGTGATCGTATAATAATGATTCCTTATTTGAAATCGTGAACATTATTTGGCTGCTAAAACCGACGTAACTATATGCAACATTTTGTATGTAAATTTCATTGTTGTATTTTAAATTCGCTAATAAATCATGAAATAATGAATAAAGTCGTCAAAAATGATTTCCCATTTAACCGTATATTATGTAGATATGACAGAAAGTTTGTAGAACTAAAAACCACACCACCAACCGCTATTGTATAGTTTATTTGAGACAAAAAATGATGTTAAAATGTTTAGAGGAACAGATATAAAAGTTGATACCAGATTTTAATAGTTTTCCTGACGTCACATTGAGTCGTATGGCGCGGTAAGTTTCTAAGAACTGGTCAAGTAGCTAAGGACAGGGTTTTTAAACGGAAAAAGTGAATTACCATATACGAGTATGTACAAATACCTACATTTTTTTACCTACTAGTATATATGTATGCTCGTTGCTGATTTTAAACATGGTTTGTTAACAAAAATACATTAACGTTGATACAGTAAACGCAGCAAGTTAAGGAGATACATACCTACGCTAGTATATTTACATATTTTCAAGCAATTAAAACATTTAACATGATATTCATAGTCAACTATGTTCAATGTAGGTACACCACAAACGCGAGGTCAATAAAATGTGTTTTACAATACCTATAATATAGGTACATACATAACTATTAATAACATTGCTAACTTGCATTCTATAAATTGGTATAATTACGAATTAATTATTAATGCTATATTTTATTTTAGAATAGTTTTATTTGTTTTGCTCTCGTTCTCACTGAAATTATGTTAATTCCAAGCATTTATTAAATATATTATTCACTACAAGTTTCGTAATGTCTAGCACAATTATAGGATTTAGGTACTCCATAACAGAAGAACGTGATTTTAAAGTTATGCTACCAATAATATACGTGCTATAAGTTAAAAAAGTTATATAAATGTTTTAAAGTGTAATTCGCTTCGTAATGTTATTTGTACATGATCACAATACAATATTGACACGAGCACTGACGCTTTACAAAAAACAATACTTGTGGTTATACAGCTGTTAGCTACAATTATAAAATAAATGTGATTCACAGCCTCCCGAGGACAAGCTTGTACTTTTTATCGAACGTATCCTTTATATCTTTTAGTGTAAGTGTAGTCAACAACTTGTGGCAATACCTTTAAAATGATAATATTTATTCTAAAACGATAAAGGTTTTGCGTCATTGAATTTTTATGCAAAATTTATTATAGCGCCTACTACAGCTGTTACAATATGTTTTGTAATACCTTTCATCTTTTTATATTATGTATGTTAATTAATATTTCGAATAGAGTTTTGAAGGTGCTCATGTTCGGGGTTATATATAAATACTTTTCAAAATCAATGCAGACTAGTATATATAGATAACGCTAATAGAGCGCAATGTTTGGTATGTATATTAATGTGCAAAAATATTGGTTAATTTGACTGTAATTTTCAGCGTAACAGGTGTGTGGCGCATAGTGGTGATAATAAGCGGCAAAAGAAAATTAAGTAAAAACCGGCCAAGTGCGAGTCCGACTCGCGCACCGAGGGTTCCGTACAACCCTGTAGGTATATATTCGTAATGGTATTATAGACCTGAGTATTTCATATGAATTTCAATTTAATATTTCTACGCGTTCATGAGGAAAGGGGTAGCAACTTTAAAATTATTAAAAATATTTTTATTATATGACGTAACT
>DWUN01000546.1:0-21704 GCA_018249975.1 Passova gellias
TGTACGAAATACAAAATTTGACATTTGATAAGTCAATACCATAGCGACTCGCGCTCGCTTCTCACCGTGAATATATTGTTGAACAAAAACAGAAAACAGATCCGAAAACGATTAAGACGTTGAAATGCATTCAACTATAATGATTCTTAATTAGAATGTAAAAGTTTCATTCGAAATTATCAAACGCTAAATTTTTCATAGATTTTTTCGTTCCAAAAATATCTCAGATTTCATGTAGTTCAAATTTATACAAAAGCATCTTATTACAAAGTATTAGCGATCTGCTAAGGGTCTTGATAAGCTTTTTTTGCTTCTCCTTTTATTTAGACACAGGTTAAAAAAGGTACTCTTGACCATAAAAAAACACCAAGGAGAACAGATCAGTTTTAATAATCGTTCATAAAGAGATGTAACATTGAGAAAGTTCAGGCTATTCGATAACAGATGGCGTTACAAGTCACGACCAAATCATCAAAACTCTACGAATGTATCCTCCGCATGTGTTCCTTCATAGTTTTGTATCGCCCGTACGTTTTGTAACACACGTCGCAACGGAACTCCCTGGTGCCCGTGTGCTTCACTTCGTGTATCACCAGCTCCTTCTTCGAATGGAACTCCATGTCGCAGTCCGTGCACTTGTAGTTCTTCAGCATCAGGTGGACGCGCGACGTGTGCAGCCGCCAGCCTTGCTTCGTCGCGAACTGCTTGTCGCACGCCTTGCACTTCACGCCGGGCCGCTTTATGTCGTGCACCCTCATCATGTGGTTGTTCTTCGCCCAAATCTCCTTGAACCGCTCCGAGCAATAGCCGCACTTGTGCGGCAGGCAGCCCTTGTGCTTCGAGCGCACGTGGAAGCGCTTCTTCCTGGCCGTGTCGAACACCTGCGGGCACTCGGCGCAAGCGAACGTGCCCTTCTTATGCGCGTCCGTGTGCCGCAGCAGTATGTTCTTGTTGACGAAGCCCGCGCTGCAAACGTCGCACACGAAGTTCCTGTAGTGCACGTTGACGTGCTCGAGCAGAGCCTTGAACGAGTTGAAGACGTTGCAGCATATGTAACAGCTGATCGACTCGCTGTCGAACTTGAACGGCAGGATGTGGTTCTTGATGTCCAGGAACATGCATTTCTTGTGCACCTCGGACAGATGCTCCATCAGCCCTTCCACCGTGTCGATCTTCAGGCCGCACAGCTTGCACTCCAGCCCGGTTATATCCAGCTTGACGAAGTACCCGAACATCTCTTTGCCCTTCATGAACTCCCTCTTCTCGGCGTCGTCGTGTTTCTCGCCCGTGTGCTTCTTAAGGTCCGCCGGATTCAGATACTGATCGATGCAAAAGTTACACGCGTAACCTTTGCCCCCGTGGCACCTTATCGGCGTCGCGTTCGAGTTCAACAGTATTTCCCGTATGTTGCTCAGGTGTTTGTCCACCTCCTTGCGCGGCACGAAGACCGCTTGCGTCCCTTTGCCTCTGATACGCGGCTGCCGTTCTTCAGCTTTTAACCCTCTATCGCCTTCATTTTTGAGCGCTTTGAGATCTTTGACCTTCTTGCGAAGATATTCTCTCTTACTGCTGATACCTACAAAGACAAGTGGTAATCATTATCACGATATTGATACAATTATTATCATATCTTCGTAAGCACATTTTGAAAGTGGAACGTAACTTTTGAACCTGGTTGCGCTTGTCACGGCTATTACGATCGTTTTATTCATATACCCGCATAATCTACAGACTTTTCTATATCTACCCTTATTTGTATAGCGTCAACGATTTATCTCAATTTGTCGTCCGGAGCCTGTTTTTCTCATACATGTCTGATATTACCACTATTTGCATTTCAATATCATTTGATGTATATAAAAGTGTGTCTGCGTGAATTGACGATTAAATTATTTTAGTTTAGTAGCGAAACAGATCATGTTGTTACAAAACAACAATTTGGGTCACACAAACAAAATCCTATTGATATTTAAAGCGTATAAAGTAATGAAATAAATTAAAATATTATATTGACACGTTCATATACAAGTCTCAAGGACTGTACCATGCTTAAGGTCTTACAGGTGTTAAATAGCAATGCAAAGTACCTACTACCTCTTATTGCAGAGAATAAAACAATGATATGACTTACAAAAAATGCCATGAGAATTAGAGTTATATGTTGCTTCAGACTGTTGAGTGTCACACTACAATACAGAAATGTTTCATCTGCAATTGTGTTATATACTATGTCATTTGTATCGTAACATCGCTACGGTAATAAATAAACAACTGCAAGTCAAACAACGAAAACACGAGTAATCATGTTTATTCTGATTTATTGAATTTTACTTTATATCACCTTTAGCGTCTCTACATTTTGATAATCAAACTTCGTCTAGAAATAAAAAAAAAACAATCGAATATGTATGATAATATTCTTAAAAACAAATCGATTAGATCCTTAGATTAGGGGTCGTTTATGCAGAACAGTGATGTCATGCACAAATATGGCGGATAGTGGCTTAATGCACAGATAAAAAAGTTATCGAGAAAAAAATTATGACAGCTATATGTTATAAAAACCATTGTTTTTTACCAGTAAATGAAATAATGAAATAAATATTACATTTTATCATTTCAATTGTCATCAGTTGCTACGAGAATACACGATAATATAGACAACAAATTCACTTCTTACACCGACTAAGTAAAGCTTTCGCCTCCATCTTGTATTATAAAGCAACCACATTTATTATATGGATAGTGCAGATGAGTAAATTAATGTCACTATGCATAAGGTGTCCGATAAAGGTCGATTTGTATGAAAGTTAGTACTTTAGCGGTTCTTACAACGGCCCGATTTTAAAGCCTCATAATAATTATTTATCACACATATTTAGATTTTCCTCTCAATCAAAATCGTCGCAACAAATCATACGTCAAAACGCCCACTTATAATTCCAGATTCATTCAATTGTGCATCGAAATTTGCTACGCTAAATTCAAGGCAAGCAACAAATCTGTAGGAGGTAAGCGTTAAACTAAATTCCATGTTTGGTCTTCACGTGACTGTTGAGACTGCTTTGATGCACGAACGCTTGCAAGCACTTCGGGCACGTGAACTTCCGATCGTCCGCATGCGAGCGCAGATGCTGCGACAACGACTTCTTCGTCATGTACCACTTGGTGCACACGTGACATTGGTACCTTTTGTCGCCCGTGTGCACCGCCATGTGATCCTGCATCCTGCACTTCAAAAAGAACCTCATATCGCAAACATTGCACGCGTGCTTCCTCTCCATCAAATGGTCTTCCTTCACGTGTCTCGTCAGCGCTCTCTTGTTGGAAAACGACCGGTCGCACGCTTGGCACTTTAACACCACCGGCGGCAGTCCGTGATGTTTGATCATGTGATTGACTTTGGTCCAGTAATCCGCGAATTTCTCGAGACAGAAGTGGCATTTGTTCTTCTTTTTTATACCCAGATGTATCCTCTGTTCGTGGTCTCGCCTCTTCTGGTCGCAGTTGAATGTCTTCTCGCAGTGGTCGCATTTGAACGTGTCCGCACCGTGTCTCCGTTTGTGTCGTGCCAGCAGCTGTTTCGTGACGAAGCCAGCGCTGCACACGTCGCACACGAAGTTCCTGAAGTGGCCGTGCATGTGTTCCAGGAGCATCTTGTAGTTGGTGAACTCGGTGCTGCATATCGCACAGCGCAGCTGGTCCGTGTCGAATTTGAACGGTATCATCTGATTGCGGATATCCGTGTGCATGTTTATCTCGTGGTCTTCGCGCAAATGGTCCGTGAAATTCTCGAGTTTGTCAAAGGCTTGACCGCATATCTTGCATTTCAACTCGGTGATATCAATTTTGTGTACGTACTGAAATATCTTCGGCAACTTTATGATCTGAAAATCGTTGTGCTCGTCCAAGAAATGCGATTTCAAATCCTTCGGCTGCTTGTATTTTTTCATGCAAAAATTGCACTTGTAATCGTCGCCGTCTTTGCCCCTGAAAAGAGTTGCGTTTGAATTTTGCAGGATATGCTTTAGATTTGCCAAATGTTTTTTTGATTCTTTTAGAGGTTTAATACCGTATTTGGTTGGTCTATCGTTTGTTTTCATTCCATTTTGTTCTACGAGTCGCTGTCCTTTACCTATAAAGAGAAAAATTAGAATCAGACGACCAATGTGCATTCAGGATTAAAATATTTAATCTAATTAATAATTAATTCGGCGAAGAACTTTTTAATATGAAACATCAAAAAAATTGCTTTTTTTCATTCTACACAAAGGATGCACAAAATTAAACAAAAATTTCAAGTACCAGCATTTAAATGTTTATTGATGATTATAAATGTTTGAAAGCGCTCCGAATCACACTATTTCACCATGCTTCGATCGCATATGGCTGCGCCAGCTGCACTTCTGCACGAACGCCGTACCGCAGTGCACGCACGAAAACCTTCTATCGTCCGCATGGATCCGCATGTGCTCTCTGAGTGTGTTCTTCCTTCCATACGCTTTGAGGCACACGTCGCATGTGAACTGCCTGATGCCCGAATGCTTCGCCATGTGTCTCTGCAGGCTGCTCTTGCTGAAGAACGTCATTTCGCATTCGGTGCACTTGTTCTTCCTCTCCAACAGATGGTCCTTCCTCGTGTGCCTCGCGAGCGCTCGCTGATTCTGGAAGCTTCGTTCGCACGCTTGGCATTTAAGCACAATTGGCGGGACACCGTGCTCCTTCACCATGTGATCGATCTTCTTCCAATAGTCCACGAACCGCTCGTCGCAGTGCTGACATTTGTTGCGCTTGCCGAAGCCCAGGTGCGTCCGTCGCTCATGCTCCCTTAGTTTCTGTTTGTTCGTGAACGTCTTCTCGCAGCTCTCGCACTTGTACTCGCCGGTGCTGTGCCTCTTCACGTGGTTGACCAGGAGGCGTTCGTTCACGAAACAAGCGCCGCACATGTCGCATATGTAGTTGCCGAAGTGGCTGTTCATGTGCTCCTGCAGGAGTTTGAAGCTCGCGTACTCCGCGCAGCACACCGCGCAGCGCAGCTCCGGCGTGTCGAACTTGAACGGAACGATTTGACTGTTGATATCGGTGAACAGGACCTTGGAATGGTCGCGTTTGAGATGCGCGCTCAGGTCGTCCAGCTTCGCGAACGTGTTGCTGCACAACGTGCAGTTCAGATCCGTTATGTCCAATTTGACCACGTGTTCGAAGAGTCTAGCCGTCATATACTTGATCAGCCGCTCGCTGTCGTGGTCGTCCAGGAAATGCTTCTTCAGCTCCGACGGCTCCACGAACTGTTCCGGACAGAAGGAGCACGCGTAGCCGAGACTGTCTTTGCACCTGATCGGATTCGCGTTCGAATATATCAGTATCTGCTTCAAATTCTGCTGATTCTTCTTCAGCTCCGTTATCTTCTCCTTCTTCTCGTTCCCCAACAGCTTCTTCTTCGTCACGAAGCGCACATTCTCACGCGGCGACGCTAACCCCCTTTCGATAGTTATCCTTCGCATACCTATAAAGAGAAACAATTGTTATATTAAGGCCGGTTTACATTATATCACTTTGCGTACAACCGCCGTGTCAAACCATTGGTTTTTTTTTCGCTGAATATGTAAGACAATCTACACTTATCACTTTCGATGAGTAAATATTCAACGGTGAACATCAAAAGTGATATAATGCGTGCTTTCAATGGAATTTTAACGCCATAATGGTGTTCCCTCTCGGGGCACTGTTCGCCCAAAATGTTGTCGAATATTTCTAAAGTTTTTCGAGTGCTGTTCTAATTTTTTTGTATTTCTAACGGTTCGAGTAGAGATTTTAGAGATGTTTCGTTGTCGATTGCATAAATTACAATGTCAGCGTAACTTAAGTACAAGCACACGTTTTATTTTTCTTGTTTCTTTTTTGTGTTTGTTGTTTTGTTTCGCTTGCGCTCGGTGCTTTCTGCCTACCCCGTTAGGGACCTAGCGTGATGGTATAATAATAATCGTTATCTCCAAAAATGTTGTCCAATACACCCGTGCGAAACCGGCGCGGGTCGAAGTACAAAAATAAAATTCGAGAGAGTCAAAACTTTTATTGCTCATGATAATGAAACATGAAAACATCACTTACAACTATATTACTCTAGCAGACTATAACACTACTAAAACATTTGGTTTCTTTTATAACGCATATATAAAAGCTATTTAAGCACGTCAGGTTTGTAAGGACAGAGATATTTGGCATTCGGTGCTTTCTGTCTACCCCGTTAGGGACCTGGCGTGATGGTATGTTGTTGTTATTATAGATGGTACTTATAAAAATACAGCTAACGTCAACGCTCTAGAAAGTAACTCTTGTACTCTCGAAAGTAACTCTTGTACTCTCGAAAGTAACTCTTGAAGTACTCTCGAAGGTAACTCTTGTACTCTCGAATATAAAACTTGTACAATGGCATCGAGGTGATTTCGTGAAAAACAATATAGAAAGCGTTTTTCAATTTACCGTCAGAAACAGAAAAAAAACGTTTTGGAGCTCAGATACTAATACGTAGATATAGATACATAGTCCTTATGTTACTTATGATAACTAAGACAGAGTAATATTGAGCTTGAAGAAGAAGTTAAAGAAGTTATAAAGTATATAATATTCTCAGAGGTGTGTGAAATCTACCAATCCGCACTTGGCCAGTGTAGTGGACTATGGCCTAAATCCTTTTTAGTATGAGAGGAGAGCCGATCCAGCAGTGACCAATGAAAGGGTGGAAAAAAAAGAAATATAATAATCAGAGTTAAATTAAAAATTCATTCGTCATTCCGGTTCTCCGTGTTTCGACCGCATATGTCCCCGCCAGCTGCACTTCTGAACGAACGCCATGCCGCAGTGTTCGCACTTGAAGCGGCGATCGTCCGCGTGGATGCGCATATGCTCCCTCAAAGTCCATTTTCTGCCGTACGACTTCAAGCATATCTCGCATTGGAACTCCCTCTGGCCCGTGTGCTTCACCATGTGACCTCTGAGCTCCGTAGACGAGAAGAACGCCTTGTCGCACTGCGAGCACTTGTGCGGTCGCTCGATCAGATGGTGCCGTTTCATGTGTATCGTCAATGCGTTCTGGTGCACGAACGTCTTGTCGCACGCCTGACACTTCCTCGCGAACGTCGTCACATCGTGCACCTTCTCCATATGCATATCCTTCTGTCTGGTGTCCCGAAACTTTTCGTCGCAATACCGACACCTGTGCACCATGTTCGAGTGGACGTGCACCTGGGACTCGTGCGATTTCTTCTTCAAATTAGTGCTGAACACTTTGGCGCAATAGTCGCAATTGAACACGCCCGTCCTGTGACCGGCCTTGTGGAAGTACAGCTTTTTCCTGTTCACGAATCCCGAATCGCACTGGTCGCACACGAAATTCCTGTAATGCACGCTCATGTGCTCCAGCAGCGCTTTGAACTTGTTGAAAACGTTCTGACATATGAAACAACGCAGCAACTCGTTGTCGAATTTGAACGGCAGTATCTGATGTTTGACGTCCGTGTACACTCTCTTGTCGTGACAGCGTTCCAAGTGTTCGATCAACAGTTCCACGGTGTCGATGGTTTGCTTGCAAATGTTGCATTTCAGATCGGTTATGTCGAGCTTGATGCATAGCTTGTAGCTATCCTTGCCGATGACCGTTGTTATTTGGTTCACTGCGTCGTGTGTTTCGATCGTGTGCCTCTTTAAATCGGCTGGATTGGGATACTGGTCGTCGCAGAAGCAGCACGCGTAGCCGCGCCCGGCGTGGCATCGGATCGGCGTGGCGTTCGACCACAGCAGTATCTGTTCGGCGTTCACTTTGTGTTTCTCCATGTTTTCCGCTTTCAAATTGCTATCAGCATCGCTTTTCACGACACCGATCCTTTTGCATTTCTTAATGATCTCCGATTGCTTTGGCTCTCTTTTGAAGACACTTTTACGTTGGAAACCTATAAAGAAAATAGTATATTATTGCCAGCAATGCATCGTTTGTCCAGTTTTTAGTACCGTATTAGTGTTTTTTCTTTTTTTTTTTTTTTCTATGTACACTAATTTTTGTTAAATTTGCAAACGGTTTCCATTATTTGATACTGTTAGACGTTTATTGATGTAATGGTTTGATTGTTACACTTTTGATGTAACTGTGACTAAATATTTGACATTACAAAGCGTTCGCCAGGAACTCTTAAAATTCACCAATCTTCTGAGCATTGAATAAAACCAATAATTCCCATTTAATATTTATTATATATCCTAGTACATTCTTTAAAGTTTAAACAAACTTCCTAATCACTGCTAGTATACAACTACACTTGTTCTCCGTGTTTCGACCGCATATGACCGCGCCAACTGCATTTCTGGACGAACGCCATTGCGCAGTGCTCGCATTTGAATCTGCGATCATCCGCGTGTATCCGCATATGCTCGTTGAGCGTCTTCTTCCTGCCGTACGACTTGTGGCATATCGCGCACTCGAACTTCCTCGCGCCCGTGTGCCGCACGGCGTGACTCTTCAACTCCGACACCGAGAAGAAACTCATGTCGCATTCGGTGCACTTGTACCGTCTGTCCATCAAATGTAGCCTCTTTATGTGCACCGTGTAGTCCTTCTGATTGACGAACGTCTTATCGCACGCCTGACATTTTAACGATTTCGCTTGTATCCCGTGCACTTTGGCCAAATGCTTCTCCTTCTTGCGGTAGTCTTTGAACTTTTCGCTGCAATAGCCGCACTTGTTTAGCGTCTTCGAATGCGTGTGAACGCACTTTTCATGGGAGCGTTTCTTGCGGAACGTATCGAACTGCTTCTGACAAAAGTCGCAATGAAACTTGCCGAGCTTGTGGCTCTGCGCGTGCTGGGCGAGTATCACGCGGCTCACGAAACCCGCATCGCAGACGCCGCAAACGTAATTCCTGTAATGACTGTTCATGTGTTCCAACAGCATCTTGAATTTGTGGTACACATTGTTGCATATGAAACAGCGCAGATTGTCCGAATCGAACTTGAAAGGTATCACTTGATTCTTTATATCCGTGTGCATGTCCCTTTCGTGCACGCTGTACAGATGCTCGATCAGCTGTTCCAGCGTGTCGATGCTCGCGTCGCACATGTTGCATTTCAGCGCGGTTATGTCGAGTTTAACGTGAAACTTGTACATGTCCTTGCCGTTCATGAAGTCGTTCTTCGCACGCTCGTCGTGCGTTTCTATCGTGTGCCTCTTCAAGTCCGCCGGATCCGGGAACTGGTCCTTGCAGAAGCAGCACGCGTATCCGATCCCTCCTCTGCATCTGATCGGCGTCGCGTTCGAACACCTCAATATCTCTCTCATGTTCGCTCTGTGTTTCTGCAACTCTATCCCCTTTTTGGGCTTATCGTCTAAACCGACTGCGACTCTTGTTACTCTATGTATACTATCCTTTCTATTCTCACTATCTGGTGATCCGTAAACAGTAATGTCGGTACGTCTCGCACCTACAAAGAAAATGACATGTTATTCAATATTTTTACTTAATACCGACGTCGAGGACTTAGTCGAGGACAGCTTTCACGGGTCATTGACACTGAACAGTATGGAATGGTACCGCGGATTTTTTTTCGAAAACCAGCCCCATCTTGTACATGGGAAATCGAGATAACATAAAGGCAGATGATATTCGATTTAGAATCTTTGTTGAAAATTCCATATTTTTCACACGTGTACTACAATTTAGTTCAATTTAACAAATGTTTTAAAATTGTCAGTGATCAGTAAATTAAAAACAATACAATAACGTAGTATTGTACATATTATACAAACCATTGTTTATACATTAATTTTAAGGACAGAAACTAATGATTTACCAAAGATTTTATACTAATTGTTTTCTGATCAATAAAAATATCTTCGTGTATTAGTAAACTTATTCGTATTACTGAAACGATATTACTCAGTGTCATATATGTATTTATCTATGTGTACCAGGATGTATTATTATATGCTTCTTATTGTTATATCTATTACTCGCAACTTCATTCAGTGCTAATGTAAATTATTCTCCAACTTTCTTTCTTCGCTTATTTCAAGCTCAAATCCAAAAAAAGTATTTGAAGTAGCGAGGGTCGTTTTCCACGATTCGAGCTATTCCGCAGATTTCAATAAAATTGCGCTTCCGATTTTAAAATTTCAAAGACAGACAGACGCCGTAACTTTCGTATTAAGAATAGCAGTATAGAAAATTTCACACGATAAAGTTAGAAATGAAACCATCGCTCCAACCGAACCATTTATTGATGAACAACTGACAGTAATCAAACTTATTTAACGACAACATGTACAATTTCACACTCATAACACAATTAACAAACCGTCCATTGATTTACGAGTGTCAAACAATCAATATAACACATTCAACTTATAACATCACTCAAAATAAAATTCGAGTTAAATCAAAAACAACGTTCGTGACATATCGATGACACGATGTCACAATGTCACCGGTGACATTAGTCCAACTCGTCCGGATGTTTGTTGCGCAAGTGCGCGGTCAAACTGCACTTTTGCACGAACGTCACCCCGCAATACTCGCACTTGTGGCGGCGATCGTTCGCATGTATGCGCATATGTTCACGCAACGTCTTCTTCCTGCCGTACCTCTTGAAGCACACGTCGCATTCGAACGCGCGCACCTTCGAATGCTTCACCATGTGCATCAGCAGCGAGCTGTTCGTGAAGAATTTCATCTCGCAATCGGGACACTCGTGTTGCTTCTCCATGAGATGGTGCCGCTTGATGTGGGTGCGCAGCGCGTCGCGGTTCGCCAGCGTCTTGTCGCACGCCTGACACGTCACGGCGACCGTTTTCGCACCGTGCACGGTCGCCAAATGCAGCTCCTTCTTTCTCAGGTTGCTGAACTTTTCGTTGCAAAATCCGCACTTGTTCCGGAGGTTCGCGTGCACGTGGACACCCTTCTCGTGCGCGACCTTCTTGCGCATCGTGTCGAAGATCTTCTCGCAGTACTCGCACGAGTAGACGCCGGTGTTGTGGCGGTCGAGGTGCGAGTTGAGCCCGCGGCGGTTCACGAAGCCCGTGTCGCATATGTCGCACACGAAGTTCCTGAGATGCTTGTGCATGTGTTCGAACAGACACTTGAACGTGCTGATCTCCAGCGAGCACACCGCGCAGCGGAGCACCTCGCCGCCGAACTTGAACGGTATTATGTGATTCTTCACGTCCAGAAATATATTCCTGTTGTGTCTTGTTATCAGATGATCGAACAAATCCTCGAGGGTGGCGATGCGTTCGTGGCACATTTTACACTGCAAGCCGGTCATGTCGAGCTTCATGGAATACGTCTTGAGATCCCGCTCCTTTTTGAATCTGGCCGTCGTTATGTCCTTGAAATGTTGGTTCAGATTGTGTGTCTTCAGGTCGGCCGGGTCATGGTAATGCGATTTGCAGAAAAAACACAAGTAGCCTAGGTCCGTGTGGGAGCGTATCAACGTCCCGTTCGACCATAGCAACACCTCCTTTATATTATTCCGATGCTTGTCCAATTCCTTTATGAATTTGATCACCGGCTTTTTCAGTGCCCTCTTGAGTTCGGACACTTTTACGTCGGCGACTTCTAGAGGGTTTTCGTTGTGATCTTTGTCGTGTTTCTTTAAATCCATCAGAACGTCGTCGACGTCCACCTCGGTCTTGACGGTTTTAAGATCACAATTCTCTAGGACCTCCCGTTTTTTTTCTCGTTTTCGTTTACCTATAAATGTAAAAACAATTATGATTTTAGCAAAATTGCCATTTGAATTCGAACCTTACAGCTTCTTGCCCATAATCACTAATGAATTACGAAAAGCTGGACAGTGAATGGATGTTAGAGCAGCAGGTGGATATATATCTTTAAATTGTATGATCGTTATGGAAGGAAAGTGTACTTTTTTTTTCTGCACTTCAATATACCGCCACGGTAACAGACTACGATAATAATGCCAATATTATGGTATAGACTTTTCTATACACATTGTATAGAGGCTAAGTTACATGCATACCAATGTGAATATATGTCTTTTTTATAGTCATTTTATACGAGACAGAAACTTAAATAAACCGCAAACGTAAGCGCAGTTTTGTCTCTTTTTTCCTAACAAAGGCGTCTTCAAGTCCAACAAGACGAGTGCATCCGCAACCAGACCATTGGTCATGGCATTATAAATTTATTTGCTTATTTAGTTATTTATTTATTTATTTAGTTACGCTCATCGCGAGCGTTACCGTAAATACAAACATTATACCAATCTAAAAGTGTTTAGAATCTCAGTATTTATATTAATATAAAATTTAATTGAAATCTTCCCTTGCGTCTTGCGCATAGAAAAACTGACAATTAAACCGGAGATAGTGGGTTCGAATCCCAACAAGAACAAACATTTGTGCGATGAGCAAATTGAGTTTGTTTTGTTTGAAAACAAAATGATAAACGTACATTATATTGAGTTGTTTGAAATCAGGGATGGAATAACTATTTACGAGTAGCGGGCGGATTATATCCTTTATCACTACATAGTATAAAACAAAGTCGCTTTCCGCTGTCTGTCCCTATGTATGATAAGATCTGTAAAACTACGCAACGGATTTTGATGCGGTTCGTTTTAATAAATAGAGTGATTCGAGAGGAAGGTTTATATTTATTATTAACAGGATATTTTTTAAGAAAGATAAAATAAATATTTGTCAATATTTTTCAAAGTATCCAAGAAAATTAAAATGCTGCCCAAAGTCACTATTCCGCGCGGACGAAGTCGCGGGCAAAAGCCAGTTGTCCATATACGTACAACGCTTTAGACGATCTCGCCGTGTTTCGACCGCATGTGGCCTTTCCAACTGCACTTGTATATGAACGCCATGCCGCATATTGTGCACTTGTGGCGGCGGTCGTTCGCGTGGATGCGCAAATGGTGGCGCAGGGTGCTCCGCGTGCCGTAAGACTTCTTGCATATCGCGCACTCGTGATCCTTCGCGCCCGTGTGCTTCACCGTGTGCCGCTTCAGCATCTCGCTCGAGAAGAAACTCATCTCGCACTCGCCGCAGCTGTGGTTGCGCTCCATCAGGTGGTGTCGCTTCGTGTGCACGTAGAGGGCGTTGCGGTTCGGGAACTCCTTGTCGCAAGCGCCGCAAATCGCCGACGGTGACCGGGCGCCGTGCGCTTCGACCAGATGCTTGCCCTTCTGTCTCGAGTTGCGGAACCGTTGGCCGCAGTAGCAGCACTTGTGCTGCAGCGGCGTGTCGTTGTGCACGGACCTCTCGTGGTACTCCTTCTTGGAGATCGTGTCGAATTCCTTCGGGCAGAACTGGCATTTGAAGCTGCCGACCTTGTGCGCGCGCCCGTGCACCCTCAACGCCCTTCGGTTGATGAAACCCGCGTCGCAATCCGCGCACACGTAGTTCCTGTAATGCGAGTGCATGTGCTCGAGGAGAATTTTGAACTTGTTGAACTCTTTCAAGCAGATGCAGCACAGCAGCTTCTCGGAATCGAATTTGAACGGCACCATCTGATTCTTGACATCCGTGAAGATGCGTCTCGAGTGCGCCTGCGGCAGGTGTGCCAGTAGGTTTTCCAGCGTGTCGATGCCGACGCAGCAGATGTTGCAGCGCAAGCCGCTGATATCCAGTTTCGCTAGGAAGCCGTCTTCGAACGGTCGCTTCATGAAATTCGCGCCATCCGTGCCCTTGTGCGTTTCCAGCACGTGCTCTTTCAATTGCACCGGCTCCGGATATTTGGCGTCGCAGAAACAACACTCGTAGCCGAGGTCCGATTTCGATTTGACCAGTGTCGCATTCGAGCAGCTCAATATCTGTCTCAAGTTGGACAAGTGCTTGTTCATCGGCGTGATCCTATTGCTGGTGCTCCTCGACTTATCCTCCAATATGACGTCGTCGTTCTCGCGTTTGATCGTTACAAATTTAATCTTGCTCGGTCGTTTCGAGCGCTTTTCCCTTTTAACTCTGATTGGCACTTCGCGTTTTGAACCTAGAAAGAGAACAATATGTTACTACTGTCATTTCTTCGCCCAACAAATCAGCGCCTTCAGCGGCCTCAACACTTCCTTTGTCCCGCAAGGGAACACGGCGTAACGCTATATTGATTATTTTCACAACAAAAATTATAACTGTATGATGTCAATTCGAATTTCTTTTTTTTTTTTATTTATTTTTAAGGACTTTGTCGCTTTGCGACCACAACGTCCCGTAAGTAATTCGAATTTCTTAAACAATCTATTTCTTTTTACAGTGTGTCTCATTGATCAGCATTCTGCGATTAAATAGGAAAATGGCGTATAGCTTCGATTGAAGGATTGTTATTTTGTAAGACTAAGTGACCAAAGCGGTGATAGCGGTTTGAAACGTGGATTGAACTAATTCTAATATATAAAATTCTCTTGTCACAGTGTTTGTAACAAAACTCCTCCGAAACAGTTTGACCGATTCTCATGGAACTTTGTGTGTATTTTCAGTAGGTTTGAGAATAGGATGTAAACTATTTTTCATACCACTAAGTGATAAAAATTGTCCACCCCAAAAATTTTTTTTATATTTTTAGGACAATTTTTTATTTAAATCTTTTTATGATTTGGCATTAAAAATACATATAACCCAAAATTTCCACCTCTCTACCACCAACCCCTATTTTTTAACAGCGATATTAGTACTTGAATAATTTTATACTCGCGGGTGTCCGTAGTAAAGGTATTTTAGAAAATTAAAATGCTGCCCAAAGTTACTATTCCACGCGTACGAAGTCGCAGGCATAGGTAGTATTTATATGTATGTCCATCAACTGTTGGCTCACTATACTGAAGGTGTTCTCAGATATTATTTAAAAGAATTCAAAATAAAACCAATCAACTTCATTAGGAAAAACGTATAATAAATTCGAATATTTACAACAATAATGTCAAAGATTCCGTTTACCATCGTCGGCCATCTTGCTAACTATGTTGATAATATAGAACCATATATTAGGACATAAAAATATTTAATAAAACCATGATTTAATATTTGTTAATATCTTGAACAAAGCATTGTCATAACTAGACTATACATTAAAAATGTTATTTTCCAAACGGATATTTTTTAATTGAAAAAATGTATCTCGATGGTAATCGAGAGGCATTAGATTTTAATATCTTTATTTCTATATAAAAAAAATTAAATGACATTTCTAAATGTGACGTCACGTTGAAAGTCATTGACTTGACGCAGGTGGTCGATCACCATTAGTCTATTTTAGTAATGTTTATGTTTTTAATCGTGATACACGACATCGTTCATAGGAATTGTTGAAAAGGATTATTACGATACAATTCGTGGGTAGTCAGAGAATTTAAACAGTGACACCGTGCTTATTGCGCAGATGTATCCTCCACGTACACTTCTGCACGAAACGCATTCCGCAGTGCTCGCACTTGTGGCGTCTGTCGTCCGCGTGTATTCGCATATGCTCCCTTAGCGTGCTCTTCCTGCCGTAGAACTTCAGGCACACGTCGCACTGGTGCGACTTCTCGCCCGTGTGCTTCAGCATGTGGTTCCTGAGCAGATCGCTCTCGTAGAACCTCATCTCGCACTGGTCGCACTGAAACCTGCGCTCCATCAGGTGATCTCGATGCAAATGGATCCTGTACGAGTTCTGGCTGGTGAACGTCCTGTCGCACGCTTTGCATTGCATCACGACCATCCGCGCGCCGTGCTCGTGCTCCATATGCCGCAGCTTCTTCTGATAGCTGATGAACTTGGCGTCGCACATGCCGCACTTGTTGATCATGTTCGCGTGCTTGTGGACGGCGTTCTCGTGCGACTTCTTCTTGCGCTGTGTGTCGAAGCGCTTCGAGCAGAAGCCGCAATCGAACACGCCCTTCTCGTGCACCTTCGAGTGGTGGCGCAGTATGTCGCGATACACGAAGCCGGCGTCGCACACGTCGCAAACGAAATTCCTGTAGTGCATGTTCATGTGTTCCAGCAGACCCTTGAACTTCGTGAACTGTTTGGAGCACAGCGCGCATTGCAGTTCGTCAGTATCAAACTTGAACGGCAGCAGGAAGTTCTTGATGTTCTTGTGCAATCGCTTGTCGTGCGCGCCCATCAGGTGCTCGATCAGCTCCTCCAAGCTGTCCATATCGCTACCGCAAATGGCGCATTCCAATCCGGTGATATCGAGCCGCACCGAATACACCCGCATTTCCTTCATGAGTTTCTGTTTCGTTTTCTCGTCGTGGCCGACGAGCGTGTGGGCTTTCAGGTCGGCAGGCTTCGGATACAGCTCGGCGCAGTAGCAGCACGCGTAGCCTCTCGCTTTGTGGCCACGGAACGGCGTAGCGTTGGAGTGACGCATGATCTCTTTAAGGTTGACGCGATTTTTCACCAGCTCTAACGCATGAGCGATATCCGGTCTGGCCGATTTGAGTTCATCGTCTAGATCGACAACCTCGTCGCATTCCTCGCTATCGTCGGCCGTTACGATAGTTTCGTTTGCGATTTGACGCCGTCTTCGACCTACAAACAGAAGTTTAAATCCTTTTAGGCGTTATTCTGAGTTTCAACTCGTAATCTTATATGACGCTACTGCGAATCGTTTCTGATAGTAAATGTATGTTGTATTCGTGCCATTATTAACTTTACGCTACATTGCATACACGTGTATTGGCTTAGCTACTAACCCTTTTTATTCCACTGGTAATCATCTATATCTAACGTACGAAGCAAGGGCCGTAATATGTGACGTCACAATTTCAATATTCAGCAATGTCAAACCAGATTGAAAAATGTTATGGCTATAGATAAAGTTAAGAGTTACTGAATTCGTCAGTAGTTTCAATATCAAAAGAACAAACATCTTGTACGTGTGAAATTCAGCGTCATACTCAATGATTTGGGTATATATTGCGATAATGATAAAAAAATATAAAAGAAGACTCCTTTCGCAATGAGCACTAAGGTTATTAATCAAAATAAAGATTCCAAATTGATAATCCGTGTTGTCATCAGTTGTCGCTTTTTCCGAAATAATCCTTTTAACTAACGTTGTGCAAATGTTTTATGTTTAATTAAAAATTACTTCCGCCATTATAATTGAAAGCAATTTTTCTATTTATTGATATATACCGCTGTGGTATTTTTGTGTTATTGTTATATGAGTAAGCTGATGAGTATGCATGCACACGAGAGTTGAGGTAAGTTTAATGTTTAAAGATTAATAGGCTGCCGGGACTAAGTAATCCGTTGTATTCATTTAAGTTAATAAAACACATATGAACCTTAACAACATTGTTTATTATCAAAGTAACAACAATTTAATTAACTACCAACGCCCTCCGCTGCCGATCACATTATTTAATAATCTCGTCTAGTAAACGTATGTAGGATTATGCTACACTTGTTCGCCGTGTTTCGCCCGCATGTGTCCCCGCCAGCTGCACCGCTGCACGAACGCCATTTCGCAGTGCTCGCACTTGAATCGCCTATCGTCCCTGTGTATCCGCATATGCTCGCGCAGCGTGCTCTTGCGTCCGTACGACTTGAAGCAGACGTCGCATTGGAAATCCTTCACGCCCGTGTGCTTCACCATGTGCTTCTCCAGCTCGAACCGCTTGTAGAAACCTATGTTGCACACGGTGCACGCGAACGGCCTCTCCAGCAGATGGTACCGCTGCACGTGGACCCTGAGGGCGCTTCGGTTTTTGAATTTCTTGTCGCACGCCTGACAGCTCAACACCGCCGGGTCGATGCCGTGCACTTCCGACAGGTGAACGATCTTCTTGTAGTGGCCGTTGAATTTCTCGTTGCAAAATCCGCACTTGTTCAGCATGTTCCTGCGCATGTGCACCGAGCTCTCGTGCGATTTCTTCTTGCGGTACGTGTTGAACGTTTTCGCGCAGAGGTCGCAACTGTACGTGCCGATTTCGTGCGTCTTCGAATGGTGGCGCAGGATGTCGCGGTTCAGAAAGCCCGCGTCGCACACCGCGCATATGAAATTCCTCGAATGCGTGTTCATATGCTCCACGAGGCCCTTGTAGTTGTTGAACACTTTCGAGCATATGTAGCAGCGCAGCACACCGTCCGACTCGAACTTCATCGGCATTATGTAACTCTTGATGTTCTTGAACAGCGTCTTCTTATGTCCGTCCACCAAATGCTCGGTCAATTGCTCTATATTTTGCAAATTCTCCAAACATATCTTGCACTGCAGCCCAGTTATGTCCAATTTGACGGAATACACGCGTTTCTCCTTCATCAGCATGCTCATGGTGTTGTAATCGTGCGTGTCGATCGTGTGCGTCTTGAGAGCGGCCGGCCGGGGGTACTGGTCCTCGCAGAAGCAGCACGCGTAGCCGCTATCGCCATGACACCGTATCGGGGTCGCGTTCGAATACTGCAGTATCGCTTTCAGATTGATCCGATTCTTTGTCAATTCCGGCGACCTGTTCATTTCGTTCTTCCTCTTCGACTTCTTCCCTTTCACCGCTCCTCCGTCGTTCGTTTCACTCGCACTCGTGACTCTCGCTGGCGCTTCGTTACTTTCCTTCGCGGTCGCGTTATAATCTCTTGTCGTCGTTTTCAATACGATCCGTTCGGTTTTAATTTGGCCCGTATTGATATCCCACTTATCGATTTGGACGACTACTTGACGTCGACGACCTACAAAGAAAAACAAATTGATTGATATAACAGTTTCAATGGCGCTGACTCCCCGTTCGTACACCAACACGAAATGATCACTAAGGCTATTGACACACTTGGGTCATGTACCGTACACACCTTGTACAAATAGTATTTAATCATTTAATTGGCCTCGCGGTCGAGTGGTAAGGACCCCTGACTGCAAAACCGGAGACCGTTGGGTCGATTCCCACCCGGGACAACAATTTGTGTGTTGGCCACATTTGTGTTTGAATGTTATAAAAATATCTAAGTATCATATTCTGTGTAATACATGTATTACTAGCAGCTGTCCGGTTACCATAACACAGGCGTTCAATTGCCTAATTTGGAATCGGATAGCCGTGTCTGGAATTGTCCCCAGTTATCATTATTACTATTATAATCATTGTTTTATTTATTTGATAAGTTAAATTATTTTGTTATATCAATTTAGAAGTGAATGTTTGAATGAAATAATAAAATCGTAAATGTATAGCTCATTTATTATCCAACACTAACATTAGGCTATACAGTAGAACCTATGATCAAATATGCGAAGGTATTAAAACTCTGATTAACTCAAGCCGTTTATTTAAACTGAATATTATAATTATTTCTAACATAAAGCAATGAATGGATTAAAGATCTATGTAAATATTTTTTTGCTAGCTGATAATGAAATGACAAAATTGTTAAAACGCTTGTGTTAAGTCTATACAAATTAATATATTTGGAGTGTCTGTTTGTAGTATTGAAATAACCGCTTTTTATTAAATGCATATGTACGTATACCAAAATAGCATTTTTGTTAATTCTTGTCTGTCTGTCTGTTTGTTTGTTCCGGTTAACATCTGGAACGGCTGGACCGATTTCGACGGGACTATAACTGGCAGAGAGCCGATGTAATAAGGAGTAAGTTAGGATACTTCTATTTTAGAATTACTATAGAAAATAATTAAAGTCCACTAAACACGCTCGCCGTGTTTCGACCGCATGTGTCCGCGCCAGCTGCACTTCTGCACGAATGCGACGCCGCAGTGCTCGCACTTGAAGCGGCGATCGTCCTCGTGTATCCGCATGTGTTCGCGCAGCGTGTTCTTCCTGCCGTACGACTTCAAGCACACGTCGCACTGAAACTTCCTCGCGCCCGTGTGCTTCGTCATGTGACGCTTCAACTCGTGCCCGGTGAAGAACTTCATGTCGCACTGCGCGCACTTGTGCTTCCTCTCCATGAGGTGGTCGCGCTTCGTGTGATTCATATACGTGCGCTGATTCACGAACGTGCGGTCGCACGCGTGACATTTGAACACCATCGCGTCCACGCCGTGCGCCTCCTTCAAATGCTTCGTTTTCATGTGATAATATTTGAAGCCTTCGTTGCAGTAGCCGCATCTGTTCAGCACGGCGCCGGCGTGCACGTACCTCTCGTGGTACATCCTCCGCTGCGGCGTCTCGAACACTTTCTCGCAGAGTTTGCACTTGTAAGCGCCGGTCTGGTGTCCCTTCGTGTGATTCGCCAGACCCAAGCGCGTGATGAAGCCGGCGTCGCACAGCTCGCACACGAAGTTCCTGCAGTGCACGTTCATGTGTTCGAGCAGCGCTTTGAACCTGTTGAACTTGTTCAGACATATGAAGCATCTCATCGGATCGCTGTCAAACTTGAACGGCACCATGTAATTCTTGGCGTCCATGAACAGTTTCTTGTCGTGGTCGCCGTGCAGGTGCTGCATCATCTGATCGAGCGTGTCCATGTTCTTCGAGCATATCTTGCAACGCAGCTCCGTTATGTCCACTTTGACGTAGAATTGCGTCGTGCTACGTTTCTTTAGGTAATCGCCAGTCTGCTCCACTCGGTGCGCGTCTATTGTGTGCTTCTTCAAGACCGCCGCCTCCGGATACTCGTCGTCGCAGTAGCAGCACGCGTATCCGATACGACCGAGCCTCTTGATGAGCGTGGCGTTGGAGCTCGTCAGCACTTCGATGAGATTGGTCAAAAGCTTCGTTCGCACCGGAGCGTAGTTTATAAACTGTTTCTTCGCTTTCGACTTTTCCGTTTTCAATTTCGCGACCACCTTCGGCGCTACCGATTTCCTCGTCCATAACATTTTCCTTCCTTCGTGTTTCACTGTAACCGCTTTCGGATATGTTAAAACGTTATTACCTTTCTGGTGTACGTTTGTACCTACAAAGAAAAGGATATATTTTAATGTCCATAGAGATCGGCCACACAGGATTGTGTTTTACACATTACATCTTTAAGTTGATTGTCCTTTGAAACCAAAACAGTGTTTTAGTGTGCAGCTTATGTAGTAGCAATTGAGATATGACATCACAGATGTTAACTGAAACTATTAATACAAGTGGCGAAACAATATTAATGTGGAGTATAGCACTCATATAACGAACATATGAGGTTTGCAATGTTAAGAGTAAGGTATGCTGAAGCTAAGACCAAGATGTTGTTGCAAATATTGTTATAATACTGAAGGATAACGTAATAATTAATAATAATTGTAATAACAAATGTTTTTCTACGTAAATGATTGCTACTCAATATTCTTACATTGTAAAGTAAAGAGGGGTAAGTAAGTTTAGTGAAGTTTCAATTTTTAACTTCGTAGGACACGAGCAGGTCTAATGAAATTCGATATTAAGTTTATGTTAATAATTAATAGAGTATTCGTGTGATCCATTGGCGACAAAGTGAAGATTAACAGGTGATGTTCGCCCCAAGCTATTGTAATTAACGTTTGGTTAATAATTTGGTTTGTGATATTTTATCAGTTTACGAGTTTTCGATTTTTTCCCTTTCTACGCCAACTTCTTATTCTAGTTCTCATTAGAGATTCTTAAGGCTACCAAAAATATCTTACTGATTCATTCCTTCAATCAAAAGGATTCGTGTAACAATTAAAAAACTTAAAACATACAATAAGACAAAAAATTTACAAAGTTTTGTTTTATTATACAAAGTAATATAGACAATTATAATTCTTATAACATTAACTAATGTCTCTAAGCATGCACGCCGTG
>DWUN01000547.1:0-21700 GCA_018249975.1 Passova gellias
TATATATAGATTAAAATGACTTGATATACTCGTAATTACACGGTGCCACAACATGTAATGTTATATCTGGACAACAACCTAACCATACAGTTAAAATTAACAAACATATACAAATAAGTCAAAACAAAACAAAATAAGGTACAGAAAAGTGTAAGTAAAATAAACTACATAGTCGATAATAATCATTACCATTATAGCTTCGTAGACGTAGCACGTCAGATTTGTAAAGACAGAGATATTTGGCGCTCAGTGCTTTCAACCTACCCCGTTGGTTACTATGGTATGATAATAATGATTACAGCTGGAACTAGAGCGAGCTAAGCGCTAAGCGCTTTCCGGACGCCACATGCAGAAGGCCCGGTCCGATCAATTGGCGGGCACTGTGACATGTTCATTTGCCAATTAAACATCCATTGGTATGACCCTCGCTCTGTACGACTCACTAACATTCCTCTTGTTCAATTGCTTAGCTCGTATTCTAATGAGCTGGATTGCTAGGTTCGTTTCTGTCTCGAACACAAGGTGTATGCCTTATTGACTTTGTGGTGTAGTGGTTAGAGACGCCGACGGCAAAACCGGAGATCGTGGACTCGATACCCATCCAGGACGAACATTTGTGTGATGAGCGCATTTGTTTGTTCTGTGTCCGTGTGTTATAAAAATATCTATATAAATATTATATCGTATGTATACATGTTTATCGGCTGTCCGGTTACCATAACGCAGGCATTCGATTGCCTAATTTAGAATCGGATAGCCGCGTGTGGAATTGTCCCAATTGTATTTTAAACGAAGACAAAGACGTTTATTTGCACAAATATGGCTACATATATGGTAAAGATGTCACAGGATTACCAGTTAAAGCCATATTTTGAATTTTACGGCGTGCAAATATAAGAAATGGAAGTAAAATTATAATCATTATTTATTATTACACCAAAAATACCAATAAATTTACGCTATGTTACATTTTATTACAGTTCACTCCTTAAGAAACGATATGAGTTATGATTTTATGAGGAGTAAAATCAAGTGTAACACGTTACGGATGTGACGTCAGCCGCTAATGGCAACTAACTACTCTATAGCATCGTTTTCCGCCTAATTTTAGATTTAGTTTCTGGTAGAACACTTGAAACGACTAGATATGGTGTAGATGTTGTTTTTGTTTTTGTTTTCGATCAATGACTTATCATTTTAGAAGATGCGTTCATGCACCCTCGTTGTCTATTCGATATACATATATCGCAATTATCGTTCGTAAGGAGTAAACTCCCGTCGTGCGTCGGAGCTGACAAGCTTCTCTTGGGTGTGATATTTGTACGACCATTGTTCTGCTAGCCGTAGCCGCTGCCGTCCGCCGAAACTAGAATAGGTCAAAGGATGTGTCAATTTGCCACAACACTATAATGGCATCGTTACTAGCCGACCTGTCAGCGCCCGCACACTTGAGCCGTTTAGCGCGTTCTCGATTTCAGTAGCCCCTAGCACGAACTTTACCAGAGTTGTAAATGTTACGGTATCGTGAATACAATACGATACCTTTACATTACGTTTACATTAGTCGGCAGCACGAAGTACTATCGAATACTTGTCGTTTTCATACAAAACGCGGAACGTTTACATTAACTTGGACGCTAGAAAATCGGAAGTATGGTTCGTGCTCGCAAAAGTAGTTCCTTTAACGTACGATAGGGGCGCTGTACATTTTTCATACATTTCCATACCATTTACCGTACGAATACTTCGTCGCTAGAGGTCCGTGCTAGGGCCACTGCTTCGCTATGTTGCGATAAATGATAGATTGCGTTAAGGAAATACGCGTTCGAATTGTTTTATTCGAAACAAAACAATACAATACATGCGAAAACAGTAACTGTCTTCGTTATTGTGGGCTTAGAGATACAACACTGCAACACTGGATGTCGTGGGTTCGATTCCGATTCCCACCCACGACAAAAAATCGTGTAACGAGCTCGTTGTTTGCTTTGTACGCCGTAAAAATCAGAATAAGGATTGAATTAATAATCCTGTAAAATCTTTAAATGTAGCCATATTTGTGCAAACAAACGTATTCGCCTTAGCTTTACTATTTCTTTTCCTTCTCGCTACTTCCTACCTTGTCTTTGCTTCTGGTAAAAGGCATGAAAACACGGTCATCATTAATCAAAACGGTCGCATCTAACAATTGATATGTTACACATATAAAAAAAAATCAAATCCTCTCCGAATACCGAACGGGGAATGTCTAAATTTTTAACGCAAGACAAACTACCCCATTTGGGATATAAAAAAAAACCAAGTTCGAAGATTGAAAGGGGCGAATCACTTAACGTCTCCAATTTATGTGGAAATTTCACCCGCGGGACTCCCGTGGTCGGACTAACAATATTAGGTAACTTATAAGCTTCCGGAAGCTGATAGCTGGCCCTCACGATTGATTGGGGGCAGGTCCGGGCGATTTTTTAGACGTGGAAAATAAGAGGCTATTCCCGCGAGCCTTCCTTGCGGTCGTACATTGGACGCTGTTGCCGCCAATAAATTGTTTATTTGCGTAACGCATCAAATGGTTTGGATGCTTAAAGTGCCCTTTTATTTTTCCACTTTTGTACACGGTTGGTATAATGAGGAGATTTAAGGCAGTGGTCTACCACGCTGGTCTGATTACAGATTGGTAAACTTACCTTACCTTACCTTACCCACGGCTATCTGATTCCAAATTAGGTAATTTAATACAATACCTGTGTTATGGTACCTGAAAAACTGATGAATATACATATTACATCCAAACATAGAACAAATAAATGTGCTCATCACACAAATGCTTGTCCTGAATGGGAATCAAACCCACGATCTTCGGTCTTGCAGTCCGTCTCTGGCCGGGCGAGTAACAATGTTGTTGTTGATGTTTTTAATTGTTTTTTTATTAATTGAAAAAAATAATCTTTTGTGGCGAGAAAACTTCAATCTCATTTACTTAAGACATAAAACGCTCGCATCGGTGTGACGGACGCCGCTATTCGACGTTTCGGAAAAATAACTTTGCTTTATCTGTATCCCTCTTCCCGATACCCGTACAGGATAACGCTACGGCCATGTTGTTTCGGATGTGTTTGTCTTATTCCCGTTTATCCTGGCAGGTCATTCTGCGTTATGGTTCCAGTGATTTGTTGGTAATGGCTATTCGCGTCCTATTCGCGTTTATCCCAACTGGGGATTCCTAGTAGACACTTGATTTAGGTACCAACCCTAAATACACAACATTCTTTCACACTAAAAAGATGCTTACTTTGTCAACCATTTTAACCAAAAAAGCATTGTAGCTTTGTCTAAGTCATCCACTAACGCCCAATCCTCAGGATGCAATACGTGAGTGCACATCAGTTAGTGTTATGGACCGCTTAGCTGGCGTTTAGGTTCGACTCCCAGAGCTGACTGGATGTAAAAGTATCTGTATAAGCATGTATTTACGAGTACAAATGTACATATGTATGTATGTTTATCAAATGTCTAGTTACTTGGGTTTGGGTTTTCTTGAGTTGTTATTATTGTTATTAATAGATTTACATTTCACTGTATGAGTGTGGTATAGAGTATACCATGAAATCCGAAGATTCTTAATTTCCACATCACCTACTTGCTTTACTTGTATTTGAAGGCAGTATTATTATCCAGATCTGAATATAACATCAATTAAAAAGTATTTTTAGGTAATTATTCTGCATAAATATTAGTTGATTTAATCAAATTATACGCGAGGCATATTAAGAAAATACCGTAGCATATTCGTAGCACGACTACGGCGTAGCACAGGTTGATGTACTGATAAGTTAATCAGTGAAGGATAACGAAAAACCTTTAACCGTGACTGGCTTCTTAGTCTAGTTGTTACAAACCCTAATTGCAAGGCGGGGGTCATGGGTTCGAATCCCACTCAGGGCAAACATTTGTACGATCTTTTTCTGTTTCCGGGCGTAATAAGAACATCTATAAAGGTACGTTTACCATGACATAGACGGTTAGCAGCCTAATTTGGGATACAATAGTTATGTTTGGAACTGTCCCAATTATTATTATTATTATCATCTTTGCAATTAATAACAAAGATAGCTTAGTGTTTTCAATGTCTCAATATAAAGAAATTATAAAATTGGAAAACTATATTCGTTTATATATTCGTAACTAGTGAAATGTGGGGGTGTACTAAGCTCCTCTGCCTATCCCTTCGGGGTTTACAGGCGTGATGTTACGTTATATTCGTTTATTTACAATCAGCGAAATGTAATGGTTGATATTAAAAACAGTGAGAATTCGAAAAAAAAACCTTCGAATTACAGTTCGGTGTGACAGAAGGACCTATAAAGTGCGAATAGCCGGGGGCGCGAGGGGTAAGTGGGACAGCATAATACACACGTTCGGAAGTTGCGTCTTAATGTTGGCCCGGTTTTCTTCCACATATATTTTAATTAATAAATAATATTGACTGCAATTGAATTGACCCCTAGTATTATGTATATTATTATACAATCACGCCAGGTTTCTTATGAGGTAGGCTGCGAGCACTGAGTGCCAAATGCCTTTACAGACTTCAAATGTTTCTTCTACATTCATCACTCTCTCCATTATATATGAATATTGATATCGTATGCCTGAATTCACATGAATACTGCCAGTATATAAATCAGCCAGTATCTGAACTATTTTGACAATACAGGTAAGTATTTGTATGGTTGATTTATTTTGAAATTGCTTGCATTGTACACGCGAGTTGATAATAAAGCCTATAGTCACACAGTCTGCAAACATTCCTTCATACAGATGGACACGCGAACAAAGGATACAAATAAATAAATAAAACATCCCTCCATGCTATAAATATCTGCGTTCGGAAGTTGGTCTGTTAGCGGTCGAGTGTTTTTTCCTCATCGAAGAGTGACAGCACAGGATGCTACGATTTTGATTAAAAAAAATATTCAAATGTAACAAGTGTGCAATTTATTTGAATAATAAAACATTGCAAAACGTTTCTCGTCTACCGTTATAGTGATTGAAATATATTATTTTAAATTATAAAACGCACGCAAATTTTGAAAAGAAAATATTTGAACCCAGACCGACGGAGTGTAGAATTGAATTTCCGACCACTGTACCATGACAAAACAACACTTAATTTTAATACATAACATAAAAATCATCGAACAGTATAAATAATATGTTATTAAATATGTTGATACGAATTCGCGATGCACCCTGTAAAATATGCGAAGTATAACGCATCTAAAAATAGAATCAACACGATTGTATGCGATAAAGCAATAAATCGGGCACTATTCATTTTTCGAACACCCCTGGCAGTCACTTATCATGCAAATTGGGCCCGTTCCGACGTTGCCTGCAACATCCGTGTAACAGAGAAACTATAAAAGCAATACGCACTATCGGAACACCATCTATAACCCCTTGGGCGTTGTATAAATCTGTTGCAGTGGAAATGGGGAAAAAATCGCCATTTAACCCTCTCCGCCCCAACGTTCGGGGTAAGTTTCCCAAATAAATGTTGCCATAATTCTTGGACCTCGATATCGGGGAGGAGAATTTCTGAAAACATCTTTTTTTTCGGTCGCAACTCGAAGCTGTAAATTCCGAAAGTTCGCTGTGGGACGCGAAAAGTTTCAAATTGTTATTTGGTGATATATTTTTTTTTTGCAATTTTGATTGTTTGTAAAGAAGTATTTTCATTTTGTGTGTGTGTGTTAACAGAGAGCACTGATGAGATTCAACGAACTGCCACAAACACAACACACTTGTTAATAAATAACGGAAAAATACAAACAATACAATATGTCAATATGTCAAATGGTTCTTAAAACCTTTGCACTAAAGATAAAAGTTGATTAATATACATCGGAAAGACTCGAATATTCCAAAATATTTTGAGGGTACATTTAATGACAACGGATGGCCCATTAAGCGCAGTCAAAAACGTATTTCAAGTCAAATATAGAACGCAATATCTATGGACGCACCGGCACCAATAAAGACGCGTCAAACGGTTGAAGAATGTACTCAATTTAAATTTTTGATTCCTTCCGGAGACAGTGGCGTCACTTAGAGCGCTGCAATTTCCACCACCCCCCACCCTTTAATATCGTTAGACGTGCGCCCGCTTTAAGCGGATGGATGGTGCGACGCAATAAAACGGAATGGACTTGATTGAGTGAGAAATGGGAGTTCGGTTAGAGCAATTATTGAGAAAAACTGCTAATGCAATGGAGTGACTGGAAAAGGAGTGAATTAATGGGCGCTGTCAATCTCGATTTATTTTCTGGTTAATAGTGAATTTGGGCAATGTTCTGACTTAATTCGCTCTTAAATAATGGAAGAGTTCTGTCAATTCTAAGCGGTAGGCCTCAGTTCGATCAAATATTTGTTTTGTTTTAAGTGACATAGAGAAGGTTTTATAAAGATAATATTTTTGGTATGGCAGCGGCATGCATACAACACTTTTGTAAAGATTTTTAATTGTAATTGTGACTGGGTATTTTACAAGTTAATTTATGATTATCATTTATTTATTTGTATATGACTCTAATTAATATTTTGTTAACGTAACAGTGATAAAAATTATAAACATACATGTCAATGATAAAGATACATATAGCTATGCTATATAATAATTATACAGACACTCATTTTATTTATATACCACCCTGACCGGGAATCGAACCCACGAGCAGCGATTTACCCGTAAGGTCCAATCACTGCACCAAGCGGCCAGTCAGAAATATCCTTCTCATCTTATCCCCTTTCGCGAATCTGAACACAAAGGTACACAGAATCGAAAATTTAAAATCCTCATCGCTTATAATCTAAACGTGAGAATAAAAACGTGAGGCTCTGAAGGCTGTATGCTTTTATAAAATTAAAAACGCTGCCCAAGTAATGATATTAACATTCAGCGCTCACATAATAAACGAACATAATATTTGTTTTAAGCTGAGGCACCCTCGTAAACTTATTAAAATATTTCTCGCTATATTTAATTAGTGTTGTTCCATTTGTCCCCGGTGTCCTCTAAGCTCAGGTGTTCGCGGACCGGTTTGGATTTGGATCCTTTTTTTTATAATTACAATTGTATAATTTCTTTAAATTTTTCAAGCATTGAGCTTATTTATTGGAGATCTAATAATTTCAACAGTACCTTTAATACAAGTAGCTTAATCGATGAAAATGGAAGAGGCGACAGAGCCTTGGTGGGACCGTAGACATTAGAAATGATCAACTACTTCGCAGTTTTTAGGAACATATGAAAATAGGCTTTATATTATTGTAGAAAATAATTTTCATGATCAACGTACATACGATTATATATGAAAATGTCGTGTTATTGTTCAAAACTTTAAATATTTCTGTTATGGAACAAAAAATAATTTGAACAGAACACAAACCTCACAGTTTCGGAATAACGAAAATAGTTGAGATATCTTCTGTTGTTTTAAATTAAAAAATAATTTGCATACGGCACCGCGAAAGGCAAATTCTTTCTTAATTGTTTCACTAATGTATGTACGCGCTTGCTAGCACTGGATTTCCTGAAGAGTTATTATTTTGCTGCTTGAAACATATTTTGCTGCTTTATATCTTTTATTATATTTTCATATGTGTGTATGGCACACGCATGGTAGTGTGTGTAATGTTTTATGTATTGATTTGATGTACTTTACAAGCATTATTATTGAAAAATAGTTACGTTCTACACTTCTCCTACACATGAACTATAAAGTGGGCCAAATTTCAAACTCCTCCGTCCGGGCAATTTTCGTAAAAAAGGGTCCAAAGTTTTTGCTTGACGTAGTAATATATAGATAATATTAAATATTATTTATTCGGAATAAATTATCATTGCGTATGCTATCAGATAAGTCTGCAACCTTTTTTTGAGTCCCACTTCTGGGCTTAGGGCACTTCTGTAATTACTGGATGCCTGGAGATATGGATTAGTGGTCAACCTTTGTATCGGATGTTTTTAGGCCACCTTAAAGTCTTACGACGAGGTGTTTCGAGCAGAGCCCAAAGCAAGCTGCACTAGAGAACACCTATAGCACAGAGAGAGCCAATCTAAGGGATTTTAGTTTGTAAAAATCCCATGTAATCTTCTATCTCCTTCTAAGTACAGCGGTACCTTTTTAAAGTTTACTCTCCATTACCAATAACAAGGACAAGTAGTGGAAACGATAAGATAATGGAGGTTAAAGGTAAGATGAACTTGGACCAGAAGTTGTTTTCAACGAACTGAGAAGCAACATGGCGGCGTTTTAAAAGAAAACAAATTTTCCCCTGGGAAAAAAAGTGTGGCGAATTAAAAACGCATCAAAGATTGTTGGCGGCAGATTGGGCTGAAACATAAATAGATGGGCTTAAAATTTAAAATTATAATGGGATTGTATCCGGTGACGCAAATGTGTGGAGTTTGTTACTAACGACTTCTGCTCGGAGACGCTTTGCGGGCGCACAGCAGCGGCGTGGAGTCGTTCGGTAATTGTTGTGACACGAAAATTTTTTTGCTGGAAATTTTACGGATTTTTTTCGCCCAATACTAATATTCTTTGTGTGTGGCATTAGCGATGTTTTATTTTGTATCTGCTGCATTATTTGACGAAAGCATAGCATTTTTGTGTCACAAAATATTCTGTAGAAGTATTAGTAAATTATATGATAATTTTTTTTTGGACATTTCGCAAATGACACTATGAGAGTGTATATTTTTTATATTCAATCATTATTTTTTTTCAACATTACTTAGGACGTTTCATGTAAAAATATGGAATCAAAATGCGTCTCTACAGTTTTCCCAGTTCAATAGTTTCACCTGCCATCTCGCGACAACTAATTGTGAGTGCGCATAAAGTATGGCGTCTAAGGTGGCCTTAACAACGCGATTGCATCACCGCACGTGTGGAGCCACCCTTATGCGTCCGGTGTTCATATTCGGATACTTGCATCGACAATTTAAAAAAAAATTCGTACTACCCACATTCAGGAAAAAAATACCATTGTTATAGTTGTAATAAGAGAATTGAAATAAATTACTCCTCAATCGTTCTTTTGTTAAAAAGAATTTTGTAAAAAAGTTATTTACAACAGTATGATAAAATATATAAGAGAATATAGAAATAAAATATTTGTCTCATAATAATTTTTAATATCGATAAACAGCTTGTTACACAGGCGATTGCTTCAGCAAGAACCAAATTGGCTAGCTTAGACCAGACATCAGTAATAGTGACCTAATGTTATATTTACCGAGTCAAATGCTGGCAGAAACAAAAAAAAACCAAGTCTCCCATTATGAACACAGTTACATCAATGTTTAAATCTGGCCTCGACTTAAAAACATGTATCTTAAGTTTAAGCAAGACGCATAGAATCTTGCTGCGACTTTGGAAAGCTTATTTACACGACTTGGCTGGCTTAATGTATAATAATAATGATAATTAAGGAAAATTCCATACACGGCTATCCGATTTTGAATTAGGCGATTGAATGCCAGTGTTATGGTAACATATATATATATATATATATATACATACAATATAACACTTATGTAGATATTTACATACCTCCTGTGCTCCTCAATCAAATTTTTTTGTCCCGGGTGGGAATCGAACTCACGACCTGCGGTTTAGTAATCAATTTTTGTAACTACTAAACCAAGTGGATAGTCCAACAATTATCCAATAAATTAAATTTGAATGTTTTTGATTCTTATCATGTTTTGGTCGGTATCCGTGGTATAGGATTCCGTATTACAAACATTATCGAATAACGTGAAAATTGGCACCGCGGAACCCATATATCAAGCCGCTCGACAAAAACAAAGATATACAAACAAGCGGGAAGTAACTCAGTTGCCAAACTAATAGTGCGCTCTTGGCAAGTGGCGTGGGGCGCAGTCGATACAGGCGCTATAAATAATGAGTCGCGTAAATAAGTACAAAGTATTTGGCAGGCGCCGTGTCCAGTTTCCCGGGTATACAGTGACTGGATGTGCCTTGCAGCGCGAGCGTAGTTGTGTTATTATGATATTTTTTTACTATAAACGTGTATACAAATATCAAACATGGATATTTACAAAAATAAAAGTTTATGAGTTTTAATTCGAAACAATTGTTACTTTTATATTTTATTATAATTTTTTTTGTTATTTAAAAGAGTGCTGTGCTACAAGTTTTTTTTTCGCAGGCTTTTTTCTCCCGGTCTAATGTAGGCTGAAAGACGTAAAGAACCGAAGTAGGATGACTAAAAATGAACTTCATTGAGTGCATCTATTTATTTTATATTGAAGAAAACAATTTGAAATTGAATTTGTTTGTTGCACTGGCCGAACCGCTTGGCCGATTGTAATGAAACTTTGTATTGAGACAGTTTGTAAATTCGGATTGTACATAGGATATTTTTTATCCCGATGCGTCTACGGGTTTTAAGTAGACACAGCTGATAGTTGATAGAATATGGATTGTTTTAACAACTTTGCAAAATTTCTAAATCTACCCACATACACAAATTTTTCACCTTTGTCACATCCAGTCACTCTATATCCGGGTATGTCCAGTTAGTCCGCGAAGTGGCACAATAATCGCTAATGGAGCGATGCAGAGCCACCGCTCATGTGAACTATTGTCTCGGTTATGGGATAATTTGTCGATATTAGCCGCTTTATGGGGGGGGGGGGCTTGCACGGGTTATAGGTGGAGGTTGCGAAGGAAATCTAATGGGCGATCAGTGAAATTCGGTAAAAATATGTTGGCCGGGCTGCCTGTTTGCATGCTTAAAAAAATACTTTACTTTTTATAACACATTTTTTTTTTGAGGATCTGGGTTCGTTCCTGGCACGCAGCTCTGATTTATTACGTGCGTTTTATATATAATATTATCTGAGGTGTGTGAAGTCTGCCAATCCACACTTGGCCAGTGTAGACTATGGCCTAAATCCCTCTTGAACGAAAGAAAGAAAAGAAAGAAAATATTTATTCAACACATGTACCACCTACAAATCATAAGAAAACATCAACAACAAAACAAGTTAAATAGGAAAATTGCAGGCTCTTGCTATGAGAGGAGACCCGGTCCAGCAGTTGACCATCGAAAGGGTTATAATATTAGTTTAGATTAACACTAGATTTACAATTTTTTTATGTACGTATACCTACACCCAGTCAAAATGACCGGTGTATAAGCAAAATGCTTATTGTGACGTTCAGTTTTTATTCACTCTTAAGTTTATTAAACGTATTCTCCATTTACAACTTCAAAAACAATAACATTAATACCGAAATAAAATTATATATGTAGTAGTAATTTTGCATTGAAATTGCACGACCAGTCAAAATGACTGGTTTGGTAAATCTAGTGTTAATACTAACCGAAATTATTGACCCTATAGTCTTATTTCTATTAGTCTTACACATATAAATAACTAGCCGTAGTAAGAAAGAAAGAAAGAAAGAAGGAAAAGGATGATTGATGATTGCTTTTTATCCGCTATATTGGAAATTAAAAGATATACAGGATGATAATATTAAAGCACTATTTAATTCGTATTATAAACCAATAGTGAAACTGAAATCAACCGTTAACACACGCGTGCTGGGAATTGACGTAGGTCTGTTAAGTTGGGAGCACACCGGGGAACAATTTAATCCATAAAACTTTCTATAATCCTACACTTTTAGACTTATTTTGTAAATAAAATTGACAATAAAGCCAGTTACTGAATATTAATTAAAAGGTATAAATGAAATTGAATAAAAGTTACAGAAAGTAGTTTTTATATTTGTCTTTCGTTGTTCTAAATAAGTATGATTTATTTTTGCTTCTTTAATTTGATGTAATAATGTTTTTAATTTTAATGACTGAATGATGATGAAAATGAATGAATCGGAGGTCGTGAGTTCGATTCCCACTTGGACAAACATTTGTGTGATGAGCACATTTCTTTGTTCTGTGTCTGGGTGTATCAAAAATTTCTATATAAGTATTATATCGTATGTATATATGTTTATCAGCGGTTATTATAGCACATTCAGCTGCCTTATTTTGTCAGTTCTCCGCGTGTGGAATTGTCCCAATTACTATGAATTAATTTATATAATAAAAGTGTTTAACAAAAGCGAGCTGAGTGCTCAGTGTATACTCGTATTAAACCAGCACAGCCTGCGAAGGCATCCATCCGGAAGGCACACGTCGCATCCGGCGTCCGATAGCGCGAACACAACGCCAGCTCAATGGGCGTATTGGATCTTTATTGGCATTTTGTTTACGTTTAAAATGTTGCCACATTTCAAAGTTCCATGCATCTCGCGACCAGAATACAGCGGTATCTGGTATAAGGCGACTTAAAGGAGGCTTCTAAGCTTGCGGGCAGCTAGAAGGCAGCTCGGACCGTCCAGCCGGTGGATTCTGAAATGACGAAGAGGAAGACAACCAAAGGGGGTTTCGGTGGGTAAAAAAGGTTTTCTTCCGTCACCAAAAAAGGCAGCATTTAAAAAAGTAGCCAGTCCCGTTTATGTTACTTTCACAAAGTTCTACCCCCTTATCTTTTTAAATCTGAGAGATCTTTATAATATTAAATCTACTTACTTAACATTTACGATGTCAACTCAACACCTAGCTCCTTAAAGCATTGTAGCCTGTTTATTTGAGCTGCTTTAAAAGGTTATTTGCTACTTACAATTTTCTTAATCGTTCATAACGTGATTATAGATTAATAAAATGGAACATAGAACAGTGACCAAGTAATAAGTCCATACCAATTCCATAGCTTTTCCGGGATACTGTTCATACAATGTGTGGTTGTTTAAGCTTTATCGAAAATAAAACGTACAAAGATGTTCACAATTTTTGTTAACAATGAAAATATATGACAATTATGACTTATTAATGTAATTTTGATATACTTGAAAACGGAACTGAACTATTATTAGGCAGTAGTATTTGTGAACAGTGGTAGTCAAAACAGAAAACCAACCAATATTAATATTCAAAATTGTAAACAGGGCGTATTCGTACATACTCAATTACCGTTCATTTTTCTTAGCCAAATCCCTGTGACGGGCGGGCAGTAATCGTCCGGTGATAAATGACCGGCCGGGTGACACGAGACGGACTTAAGGACGACTGGCTTGCTGCGTGGTACGATAGGGCGCGACCGAGTTGAGTTGTCGCTGTTTGTCGCTATCGCTTTTCGTACATCGTCATCAACAATAACAATAATAATAACAACAACAACAATAACAACAACAACAACAATAATAACAACAACAACAACGACAATAATAACAACAACAACAATAATAACAACAACAACAATAATAACAGCAACAACAACATTACTATTAGTGCAGACAAATCAGGCACTGGCTGACGGCAGAGTCAAGAGTCTCCAAAACCGACGTGTATGTATGAGAGTTATGAATGCAGGTGATGCACGTCAGGTTTGTAAGGACTGAGATATTTGGCGCTCGGTGTTTTCTGTGTACCCCTTATACTTATACTATAATCATATAATTGTCTTCTCTCAGTGAGCGTTATTGTTCTGTTCTCGGCTAGCCATATTCAATATGCGTCTGCTACCTTTTGTCAAGTGACGCAATAGAGTGGGAACAAGAGTCATCTGATCAACTATAATAAGGTCTAAAATAATCTAAAGTTCTGTTGCAACCAAATGATGATGACAATCACAAAATAAGAAATTTGAATTAAATAGATTAGGAACACTAATGAGAAGGTTATTGCCGAACACATAATCAAAAAATAATTGAAGAACATAAAATGTAGAAAAATTCTATGCCTATGAATTTTAACAGAAATACATCAGATATTAGCTGTAATGCTTTAAAAACAAGTGGAACTTATCTAGTGTTTAAAAGTGTCCGCCGGTAATGAAACTGGTGCCTTAGTTCCGGATGTTCGTAGCTCAGGCTAACGGGGTCACAGGCGTGGGATACAGGTTGCGTAGATAGCCGAAATTGATAGTTCTATACTGTCTGCTATTTGCGTCTGTTTTTATAGCAATAGCAATACACATGTTTCAACTTTCTCCATATATATAACATCACATCCGTTGCTCCTTTGCGACGTAAGAGAAGAACAAACAAACATAGTCTCGCATTTATGATATTAGTGTTATGTACATTACTCGTACATGTCCACTAATCGTCCATAGATTATATTTAACTGCCTTTAAGACTTTAATTTAGCAACTTACTTCCTAGTCTCGATATATATACAGCGTTATGGATTGTTTCTCCATAATTGACTGGTGAAACCTTAGTATCTACATTGGCAACTCTAAGATCATTCGCTTTTATATTGTCTAAATAAGGCTCCTCTAGTTTTTGTCATACCGGAAGTGTTTCAGCCTATCGTTCACAATCGGGCAAAATCTGCACCATTTCCGTCTTGTATTCATATGTGAACGCATTGACTGGTGGAACCTCAGTCTAAAAATTGGCAACTCAAAGACCATTCGCTTTTCATTCGTCAAAATGAGGCTCCTCTAGTTTTTGTCATACCGGAAGTGTTTCAGCCTATCGTTCATAATCGGGCAAAATCTGCACCATTTCCGTCTTGTATTCATATGTGACCGCATTGACTGGTGGAACCTTAGTTCAAAAATTGGCAACTCAAAGACCATTCGCTTTTATTTCATCAAAATGAGACTCCTCTAGTTTTTGCCATGGCGGAAGTGTTTCAGCCTATCGTTCACAATCAGGCAAAATCTGCACCATTTCCGTCTATTATTCATATGTGACCCATCGGCGCGGCACGGGGCGTTAATACGCGTTGACTTATTGGCGCCATCTCTCACGGACCCTTGCGAACCCTTTAATGTAAAACATCGTTTCAGTTACTACGGTGTATTTCTCTTTGACATTATTCTCGTTCTGTTTGTTGTTTTGGACTATCTGAGCGCCCGTGCTGGGTTTTATGGGTACATTTACGGGTACCGGCGCCGCTTTGGTCTAGCGGTTGGAGAAACTGTCTGCTAAACTTCAGATGTTGGGTTTGATTCCCATCCCAAAATAAAAATTTGTGTGAATTTGTTTATTATGTCTGGGTGTATTTTAATATCTATACTTATACATAAGTGCATCACTTAGTATATGATTAAATGTATTTTCATTAGCGACTCAGATACCATAACACAGTCATTTAATTGCCTAATTTCAAATCAGATAGCCGTCCGTGGCATTGTCCCAATTATTATTATCATTATTAAATTATATTTTTTCCTTGTAAGTAAAAGTCAAGTTTTTTTTGTCATTGTATTCGCACAAAATAATCAACAGCAATTTTATTTCATTATAAAATTCATTTCTAGTCATTCATTAGCTCAAAATGAAAATGCGCACAACTGCAAAATGATTTTGAGTACAAATTGAATGAGGTTGACCGAACGCATTCTTTTTATCGATAATTCAACAGGATAAGAAAGAGCAGGCATATGGAAACCACAGACGGACACTCCAAGTTTTTTATTGCATATATACATATATCATGATAGAATTGAGTCGTACATACAACAATCACTCGACGTCAAATGTCACTGTTAAACAGTTCGAGATGAGACCCTCGATTTGCATCGGGTGAGGGTGGTGAGCCTGATAAGGGTGGCTGACAGTAATATATCGTCGTCAAAGACGTTCGGATGGGATTATCGTGTATTGCAATAATATTTTAATATCGCTGTCCATTTGTGTTCGCTTTGGGATATTTCTTTGTTGTCGGGTAACATGTTTTGTAATTTGTTTTTCTTTTTACTAAAACACCATATTTTCTTGCAAAATGCTATATTGAAATTATATAATCCAGCAGTTGGTGGTACGCTCCTGAGGGGATTAAGTTTCTGTGATAGGTTTTATTTTGTATTACAATCTTTCTTCTTTGTCTTCTACGTCTTTCTTCTCATTACTTTCTTTATCTTCTATCTTAAGAGGCCATTAAGGACAATACAGTCTGTAAGTTGTTTTCTTTAGGTTTCTAATCAGTTCACTTTCAGAACAAGCAACCCATCCACTACTTCTGACTAATGCGATCAAAAATTGTGACAACGACCGGCCCTATCAATCATTCCCAATCCCTCAAGTGTAATCTAACCCTTCTGTCCATTCGCATCATTTGTTATAAGCAAATCCGCGAATCGCCGAACTCACTGGTTCCTTGCTTCCTTATTTATCGTCAAAACGCCAACGCGATGGGGTGAAGACTATTTGTCATTGGCAAAGCTCTTCGGAATATCCTCTAGCTAACCCTAGTGGGGTATCGGGATGAATTTGGATATGAGGATATGAGGCATCCGTCATAGTTGTTTTATTTGTCCGGGTATTTTTGGTTGAGGCTTTTAAGGTGGTTTAAAGAAGAACCGCTGGACGGTTATTAAATTTGTTAGGTTTCTTCGTTACTATAAACGTATTAAACGGAATATGTATTTTCTTTAGAATGTAATTAAGCTCTTGATCGTTTATCTAGAGAAGCTGCCTTCCAAACAGGAGGTCGTGGGTTCGATTCTTTTCCAGGATACTCATTTGTAAGATAAGCATATCCGTTCTATTCTTAACATCATTTACAATTACGTAAAGCATTGCTAGTAATAGCAGTAATGGTTACAAATCTAATTGATTTTCAGATACTTGTTTCAGTACAGCTTAGCTTAAAATTTCTATCCCGTATATACCCTAATCTACTCTGTATCACTTGGTGGAGTATTACGCTATGCTACAGTTGCGGTATAGATATTTGCCGTATTGTGAGACTAAATTAATTTTTGCTATAGCTACTATTACCAGGCACTTTGTAACCAGTTTATGCAATAAACATTTTTAATGTTATTTGATTTGAAAAAGCTCGCAAGCTATGAGTTTCGGTGTCGTAATTGGAATGATATAATTGTCTGTTGTAATTCACTATATATGCATATTTCCTTGACACAATTTTCTACCGGCACACAGATGTACAGCTAACTAATGGCATAGTTCAAAGGGATATTGGATGTCGGGCGAGACGGGCCCGACGTCCGGTCTTCGGGCGATTGTCATCTGCTGATGACGTTTTAGGGTTGACTATCATTACTAGCTGCTGCAACGAAAAAGGATTTAACGAATATAAATTGTACTGTAACGATTTTGTAAATGTTGCTCCTGTTCTTTGTCTATATATTGAATTGTAACACGCAAGATATAGTAACAATTTGATTAGGATAAGATTTCGGTGAGAACATTGTATATTAATAGAGCGTATGCTTTATTATGAGTGTTATACCGTCATGCCAAATCGCTAACAGGGTGGGCAGAAAACACCAATTGCTAAATATTTCAGTCTTTTGCCTCTTCTATGTTGATCATTTTCTTCAATATTATGCGTTATATTTTCAATATTTTATATTTGGAATATTCTCTACCTTATGCTTGATGTATTTTGTTATTGAAAACGGGATTTAGAGAGTGTCCTTTGCATGTATTCTCTAACGTCACCAAATAAAGATGTTACGTAATGAAACCAGCAACGAAATAAACGTGTGCATTTCTAACGTAAACGTTTAACCTTTCACGTCATATTTCATCGGAGTTCGAAACAATACATACATCGAATCAACGTACCGACAGACGAAACCGAAAAAAAACCCCCGATTGAAAGGGCCCAGTCGAGTATTTAAAAAACCATCAATTATTTTTCCCCTCGAAAAAAAAAGTTCCAAGTATTCGCCGAATAAATATTTGCCGTCCGTCAAAGTGGTAGCCCTGAAATTGTTGTACGTCATGTCCTCGTGTCCGATCCCTTTTCAAAATGGCGGTTGTCAAGGGGTGGCGGTCACTATTCCGTATTGTCTCCCTTTCCTAAAGATATTTATTAGAACGTTTGACATGAATATGCGATGTGACGAAATTGTGCCGTGCGCAGTGCTATATTTTGTTTCGACCCCATTTTGTTCGAGTTGACGCGTTTGTAAAAGAGCAGCGATAGCGCAGTCGTTTGAAATTCGACTTCCTACTCCGGACATGGGTTCGATCCTGGCACGCACCTCCGATTTATTACGTGCGTTTTATAAGTAAAAATTGGATTGGAAGACTTCATACACCTCAGAAACATTATAAAGATTTATAACATACTCTAACTGCGCAGGGTTCCTCGAGATGTTAGCGTTCAACTCAATAGATATTTAAATGTTAAGTTATAAAACGCACGTAACAGTTCAGATATGAGTGCCTGGATTCGAACTCAGATCCCGGAGTGAGAGGCTGTATTTCAAACCACAGGGCTTGATCATTATCAACCCTTTATTATTGGACATTTCGTACCCCATTATGAGAAGTAGGTAGGTATATCTACAGTACAGTTTTGGGTTGGTTCCAATCACGGAAATGGATCACTATACGATTCCCGATTATGTTGATGACATCACTAAACAACAGCCTGGATGTAATATCACGCTTTATGTTGGACCGCTGAAGACCTCGCTAGCCTTGCCTGAACGTATTATCTGTGCTACGATTGAAAGGATCAACGAAAAGTATTACATATTATTAATGTATGTTGCAATGGAATTAAAGATTTATAAACGGAACAGAAAGTATAATAATAATAATATCTGGGACAGTTCCACGCACGGCTATCCGATTTCAAATTAGGCAGCTCTATGCCTGTGTTATGGTAACCGGACAGCTGATAAACATACATATACGATACAATACTTACATATATAGTTTTATTACGACCAGACGAACAAAAACAAATGTGCTCATCGCCCAGTTTTGTCCTGGGTGGGTATCGAACCCACGATCTACGGCTTCGCAGTCAGAGTCTCTAACCACTCGACCACGAGGTCAGTATGAAAATATTTTCAATTCGTCAATTTCGAAACTCGCAATCAAAATTCCGACCGCAATCAGTTAACACCAAAAACGTACAATCAATTGAACACCGCACATCAAATATTTACAGTTTCCAGTGCGCTAGTGTTGTTGTTATATCGACATCGATGTTTGCGGTAAACGGGTTGAATCGCTGCGCGTTAACTTTGCATTATTAATGATTCATTTAGTTCACACTAACCAGGCGGCCCGCTGGATCCCTTCGGGTTACGAGTAGTGATGTGACGTAGTTCATTATCGATAAAAATTAATATTTGAATGTATGTATTTATTTGATTAGAAAAGATTTAACATAATTATCAGTTCAATCCATATATTGCTTATTACAGCATACAAATTTAATATACGATTAGAATTTTAATTGTTATTACTTGATAATTGAACTAAACTTAACATAGTGATATTAGGTATTTAAAATCAATGCAAAATCTAGTTTTCGGATAGCAATATTTAAATTGCAAAATAATTACTTTAAGCGAAGGTACTACATATAATAATTGATAAAATTAGACAGCGGTTTCAAACAAACAGGCAGACGAGCTACCTGATGGTAAGTGATCATGATCACCTATGGACATTTGCAACATCAGAGGAGACGCCAGCTACATAGTTATACAATTATCGATATCGATGTTTTAAAAATTGGGCACATCACTAAACTAATGTTTAGAGAGTGCAATCGGCGATCTGATTAATAGTGTTCGCGCGAAATGTTTAATCTTGGTGATTCCGTCCCTTCACTGGTTTTAGTGCTACATTATGCATTAAGTATCGATTGTTGATTGTGATTTGAGGCGGAACATCACTAAATCTTCTAACATTTGTAGTTGGTGATTGACGATGCTTTGTGTTGGATGTTGTAGTATGTTGGTAGGAGATTTAGTTGTTTATATTGTTTCTACATTGTCTTGTCTATACTGATATTATAAAGAGGAAAGATTGTATTGTTTGTTTGCATTGAATAGGCTGTGAAACTACTGGCGGGAGTCGAACCCATAATCTCCGTTTTTGCAGACAGGGTCTCTAACCACTCGACCGCCAGGCCAGTCAAAAATAATAACAATAATAACGATCAGCCCAATGATTATCGAACTAAAACAATGGGGATTAAGATATGCTTATTAGCGGAATGTACTCGTAATTTTGCAAGCCTCGACGATAACGGCCCCCAATCCGTGGATTGTTGGAAGACAAACGAGAAAATTCGGTTCAAGTGTGAAATCAACTGTATAATTAGGCCAAATATTGGCGCAACGTTCTGAACAAAGAAAACATTGGTAAGGGAACGTCTTAGGGTAATCGGGGCGCTTAAGACGACGCTCGCACTGGCAAGGAATATCTCGCTACCTCATACTGGCAAGGAATATCTCGCTACCTCATACTAACAAAAACATCAATAGCATTATGAGTATTCAAGAGTAACGCTTAAAAAAATACTTCGACGAAACTATTAATACAGTAACAGTTTTAAAAAATACATTAAGTAAACGTTATAACTCTGTAACTATGTATGTAAGTATTAGACAAAATCCTGTCTTTTACAATACGCGGAATGTCGTTGATCATTTTAGCGCTCCAAGACAATGGAATCCACCCCAAGGAATCCCCATGTTTGCTCGATTGCAAGACGAAGGTGTTTTACAGATTTCCAATGTTTTCTCAGCACCCATTGTTGATATTTCCCCAAAGCGGATGTTTGATTTGAGATCATTACAGGACTTTATTGGTTAAATTGTGCCCCAGCTGGAATACTCGCCGATGTTTTTACAGACGAATATTTTTTACAGGAGTTTCCAGATACGCTAAGATTTTTAACTTTGCAGTTTTTTTCACATTTTTTTTTTTACATTGTACAAAAAAAAAATTGTTTTTTAAGACACGAATTAAAATTTCCACTTAGCAGTCAAACGGTTGCTAATAAATTAGCATGATGCAATAATAGTAATAATGATATCTTAAAGCAACTTTTCACACGCCCATCTGAACCCAAATTAGGCAGCGGTTTAGAGGCAACCAACCGGCTGAAATACTAGGTACACTATATAAATATCTAAATAGGTATATATCTAGAAAGTTTGTGTTTATTTGTGTCATTTATAACACAGAATCCCTAAATGGATTCATCAATGTACAGAGGACTAGTACTATTATAAATCATGTTCTCAATGTCATTCTTGAAACTATCTTAGAATCCACCTTTCTACACTAACACTCTTGCAAACTATCAATAGTTCATAGATTTAGTCAGAAAAGGCCAAAAAATACAATAACAAACAAAAAAAAAATTTTTTTTAGTAACCCACGATTGTTCAACGAAATCCCCTCAAATCCTATCAACTGAGTGCCATACCATATTAACTCTATGCAAGATTTATGCCAAAAATGACGTCTCGGGCATTATGCTGAATATCGCATATATGGACGATATTTTTGCATAGCAAAGGGGGAGCGAGAATATTTATCGTGACACCGACCAGTGTAAATTGAGCTCGCGTCCCGGCGTTTTGCGAGCATCCCGAGCTCAAGTTACACGTGCCACTAGCAATCGTACGGCATTATGTTGTAAATCATAATATTGGAATATTTCTACGGTGCGCGCGGAGTTTGGTACATTGGCTTGTTATTGAATCTCGCCGTGGCATACGCGATAGTCACGTGGTTCGACAGGGTCAAAAATGGAAATAAACGTAACATCACGCCTGCAATCCCCGAAGGGGTAGGCAGAGGAGTGTAGTACACCCCCACATTTCACCAGTTACGTTTAAGTCCCA
>DWUN01000548.1:0-21692 GCA_018249975.1 Passova gellias
GAAAAATTCTTTCAGTGTTAGATAGCTCATTTATTGAGGAAGGCTCTAGGCTATATAACATCACGCTAAGATGAATAGAGGAGCAGCAATAAAAAATAATTTATATGGCAGAACGTTTTACCAGGTTAGCTAGTATGACAATAAAACAAGAGAGTAAATTAATAAAGTTGCTTTTATTATTATTTTAGACTTTGAACTCGGAGTAGGGAGACTTGGTCAATGTAATGTCCTTCCACAAATCTGGAGTCAGGTAGGCATAGGTCTTGGCAATAGCTGCATAGGTGGCCTTAGCAAAATTGCCAAGTGTTCCGGTAGACCCACGTGCTGAAGTGTAGCAATCTTGCACACCAGCCATTTGAAGAAGCTTCTTCGGTACAGGAGCAGACACAATACCAGTACCGCGAGGTGCTGGGATTAATCTCACTGTGACTGAGCCGCACTTGCCAGTCACCTGAAATGAAAAAAATCGATGATTTTATTAAATGCTTTCTAGTGAACGATGTTCTCAAAAATTAAAAGATAAATCAGACGCATTGGAGCTTCATAGGACAAGCCTCAAGAGGATACCACGAATGAAATGATTTAACGTTTTCATCATAATAAATTTTTTCTTGAAATAAATCATATTACAATTAGTTCTACGGCAGTATTTACCTTGCAAGGCACGGTGTGGGGCTTTCCAATCTTGTTACCCCAGTAGCCTCTGCGGACTGGAAGTACAGAGAGCTTGGCGAGAATGATGGCGCCTCTAATTGCGGTTGCGACTTCTTTGCTGCATTTTACACCGAGACCGATGTGGCCATTATTATCTCCGATAGCGACGAAAGCCTTGAAACGCGTGCGTTGACCGGCGCGCGTTTGTTTCTGGACAGGCATGATCTTTAGCACTTCATCGTTGAGAGATGCACCCAAAAAGAAGTCGATGATTTCAAACTCTTTGATTGGGAGTGAGAACAGGTAGATGCTCTCGAGTTTGTCAATCTTCCCTTCACGAACTAGACGGCCAAGTTTGGTTACGGGCACCCATTCTTTCTGGTCTTCCTTGCCGCGTCCTCTACCTCGCCCGCGACCGCGACCGCGCCCACGTGGGCCTCCACGACCTCTGTCACCTCCACGACCACCAAAACCACCGCGAAAACCGCCACGTCCACCGGCAGGAGCTGCGTCCGCCATTCTGCAACCATTTGATTAGTAACATTAGTACTTTAATATATTTAACGTACCTTAGTTCGTTCCAATTAAATAATCAGACGCGTTGAGGCCATCACCGCGCAAGAAGCACTATGGTAGATACCACGAATGAAATTGAAACAAAATGTCATCATTATATCAAAAGTCATCATTAAATCCACGTGGTGATAAGGTTATAAAAATGTTGCTAAAATTTCATTTTTTATCTAATTGATATTTATAAAAACTAAATTATCAAAACGAAACTAAAATCAAATATTAATATTAAAATGAGTAATCTAATAATCAATTTCTATCTCCAAAAAGAAATAGAACTACTTACGTTGAACCGTTAGCACGAATAGACGGTCAAATGCAAAATGGCCGATTTCGTAGCGTTGTTTTAATAGTTCGTTGACGTTTCATTCACAGGAAGCCAACGAACGATGCTTCCCATTGTCAATCATTCAATCCTTACCATAGAGTAACATCGTAACTTTTACTTTTTACTATTTAGTAAAGTAGTAGTACTTACATTCGAATATGAAAATTAGATGCATGAATTATGCTCCCCTATTTTTTACAAGCTACGTCTATAAAATAACTAAGTTATAATTCTTAGTAAGGTATGATATAATTATAATTGACTTAAACGTATATCACTTAGCATATTGTGTGTACGATGTCGATGGAAGGCTATTGATACACACGTCATATTACTTTAAGTAATAAGTAATACGTGTAATAACCTACTGCCAAATACGTTGGTAACTTATTAGAAACATATTTATAAATGGTCTGTGAATCAAGCGTTTCATGACACCCTTATGAACCGAAGTATTATGCTTGTTTTTTAATTCAATCAAAGAGATATATCTAGAGATATCCCGAGGTATTTAATTTGAATACGAGTACTTAAAATATTTTTACTTTTTGTTGGTGGTACTTTTTATGATTTATTTTTGTAAAAATGACATTTTATATTACATAAATACGTAATAAAGAATAATTTCCAAATAAAAATGTAAATTAAACGCTTTTGAAGTTCATATTTATTAAAAACATAAATATTTCAAATATCTAAGAGCAAGAAACTTTTACAATTTTATAATTATCTGTAGTTTTGTCTTGAACCACGAAGGGAAAAGGGACATCTGCCATCCCATGGCATGCTGCGCCGTAATGACCATCTTTATTTAGGGCCACCACAGCGCCCATATAGTTAGGATAAAACGTTGCAATCCTTTGCACGGCGACACGTGCGGCCTCTGTTGGTGAAGCACCTCGGCGCATTTCTTCTACAGCCAAGAAACTGTAACAAGTAATTTTGCCCTCTTTAATTAGATTTTACATACATTGTTAGGTTCAGTCATATAAATTCATAATATGTAAACCTGGGTAAGAATCGCAGCATAATATCTCCATCGCCAGTAGCAGCAGCGGCACCCACTGTGTTATCTGCATAAGCACCGGAGCCAGGTATAGGAGAATCTCCTACTCTCCTGTGCAAATAAAATTAGGATTAGAAACATGTTTATATTTTAAGATCCTTTAACCTGAAATTAAAATTGTTTTGTTATACTACACACACTTTCTACATTTTTATAGTTATTCTTAAGTGCATCTCTGGCTAAGTTAAGTTCCATTTTTTAAATAAGAAAGTAAATGACCACAAGGCACAGCTTACCATGTCACTCAAAGTTCTGTGTATTAAAAAGTTTGTAATTCAATATTTTTTATTACCCAGGAATTTTAAACTTGGCCCCATTAGTTGAAGTTCCAGCAGCCACATCACCATGTTTATCTATAGCCACCATACCAATTGTGTCATGGTTGTATCTATCTATTTTCCTTGTTTCATGAGATCTGATAAATCTATTGTCTGATGTAGCTTCACTGTACGGTCCGCAGGATTTTGTTGGATCTGGTGTAACATCCTAAGATTAGATAAAATACACTTAACCCATTTGAAACACTACAGATCTTATCAACAATGACCTGTCATCTTATCAATATTTTCAAGATAAAATATTTTACATTATATATACATCAATTACAAGGTAATAACTATTAATTGTATTTTAAAAAGTCAGTTATGAAGTAAAACAGAAATCTTATTTACATCATGTCATCTAAACTTCCCCTCTCTAGGATTTTATAAAGTAACCTTACAGTCCAAAAATTTGGTTGGCAAAGATCCTCATTATGCCACTTCATCCAGAGTTGCTTGGATGTTTTAGTAGTAAGAGACTCCTCTTGGAAGCCCATTTGAACAGCAAACTGAGTTGCCAACTCGCCCACTAAGAGGGAATGTTTTGTGTGTTCCAAGACATGTCTAGCTACTGATATGGCACTTTTAATTCTTCTGAGGGCAGCCACGGCGCCAACGTTCATTGTCCTTCTGCAATTATTATTGTTTATAGGTGTTGTTAGTATATACTTTTGTAGCAGATTTGATGGGATGATTTTGCAGAAGAAGCTAGCCTCCAAACCCTAGAAACATCTGATACTTGTGACTTAGTATTTATAATCGATATCAGATACTAAAAATTATAATTAAGCATTATTTATAGAGACCAAAAGTAGTAACTGTATATTTAAATTATTGATGATTTAATATTACTTAATAAACATATAATAATAGAATATGTTGTTTAGTACATATAATAATAGGAATAAAACTTTGGACATGTACCCATCCATAATAAGTGCATCAAGAGTGGTTTCACCATCTTCATCGGGACTACCTCCATATCCCACTGTTCCATCGCACTGTTGCTGCTCACACACTGATGCACCTTGTTCTATAGCATCCACAGCTGAACGTCCTAACTTAAGCACTTCATATGCTGAAATTAAATAAAATGAAAATTGTTTCAGAACAAAATAACAGTAAATACAACAATTTTAAAATAAGAATAAACCTAGAATTGGCGTCAAATAATCGTTTTTACTACAAGACAAAAACATTTGTAGATTTCCAAAAATGATGACCCTCTTTTCTCTTTCAGGTGGACTACATTCCTAATAAATAAACATTAACCTGAAACACTATAAGACCTGCGTTGTATATTATCGATGTAAATATTTCAATACAGTTTTCTTACCGGCTTTAGTAGAATTCACAAAATTCCATGTTGTAACTACTATAGGTATATTTGTTTCACTCTGTGATGTTAAAATGTAATTAACAATGAAACATATTATAAGCAATTTGTAAGGCATCGCGTTTATTTAAAATGAAGTATATTTATATTAGTACAATATTGTCAAATTTATTCATTATCTATAAATAAGTATATTAAAAGTATTAAAACACAATTAGCTATATTAGGAACGTAAATGGGAAATATATTTATTTTGGTTTTTATGTATCTGAACTTCCAATGAAGGTAATGTAACGGTGAATATAATAATATTGATATTAAATTTATTAAAATAATATGAATGAACAACAAACGAACGTAAAACAAATGATAAAATGTCGAACTGTCGAAGTCACTTTCACAGATAAGATAAAGATTGATAATGAAAATAATAAAATATTGACGTTGACAAATGACAATAGTTGTCATTACCGAACGAGTCGGTTAATTTAATTCAATTCATTCGTGAAATCGTGAAAAACAATAAAAGATAAACTACAATAAACTATTAAACTAAAATTTCAAAACCGAAAGTACCTCTACTAAATATTATATTTGGTGCAATTATTATTCCTTAATATTTTATTTTAAAAATGGATTTATTTTGTCGGGAATTACCAAAAGTGGTAGGTTTTTAAGTTTTATTTAAAGTAAGCATTCGCGTTATTAAATAAATGAATTTATTCCTAATATACATTACAATATTACGTAATGCTTGAGCTGTAAGAGAAATCACGTATTTTGTTGTATCAAACAGGAATTACACGCCCATTTGAATGGATCGTTGAGCAGATCCACCATGTTGCAGCTACGAAGACTGTACGCAGATGCTGGTCTTCCTGATGACACCAACGCTTTCCTAGACGAATTCCAGATTGGTGCGGGAGATAAAAGGAATTTGTTGGAGTAAAATATCTATCATTTTTCAATTGATTTCCATAAATATTTCTTCTCATTATATTGAATGCCTGTTTCTTGATACAGATGAAATGACATGATATTCAAAAATTTCAGCTGTTTTCGGTTATTTGGGATTGCCCATTCTTTGACCAGTACACCCGAAGCCCTTAAAATGGGCATGTTATTGACAATACAAGAGTTTCAAGATGATGGTTGCTGTTACATTGAATTGAGAAGTTCACCCCGTGATACTGCCTATATGACTCGTAGACAATATGTAGAAACCTTGATTCAAACTATGAAGTAAGTATAAAAAAAATGAGTATTATTTCATAAACCAAAATGCATTTAGGGGCTTAATACATCATTAAAGACAAATAGCTTAAATATTGATGTCCATATGAATTGCAGGGAAATTTCTGAAAATCTATCAATAGTACCTCGTCTTATACTGTCAATCAATAGAAGCTGCCCTCCAAGTGAAGGAGAAGAAACAGTAAAATTAGCTATAGAATATTTCAAGAGGCATCCTGAAATTTTAGTGGGTGTTGATCTCAGTGGCGACCCTGCTGCTGGCAAGTTCAAGGATTTCATTCCAGCATTGACACAGGCAAAAGAAGCTGGACTGAAAGTATTTTGGCTTTTTGCTATTTAGTAAAAAGAACTTAAATATTATCTATATAATACACATGGCTTACAGACAAAAAATTGAAAACTATATTTAATTTTCAGATAACATTACATTGTGGAGAAATATGTAATTCAGAGGAGATATTGGATATGCTCAAATTTAAACCAAATAGAATTGGTCATGGTGTGTGTATACACCCTAATTTCGGTGGCACAGAGGAAACATGGAATGCTCTTTGTATATCCAAAATACCAGTTGGTCAGCTATAATTTATTTTTCTGTCAATTTGCTTCATTCTTTAGTTTTAAGCTTGTAATTTTTATATAACCGCCAAATAATATTTCATGATACATATCCAGTGAATCATCAATGTATGTATACAAATAATCTTATTAGATTCTAAAATATTGTTCAAAGTTATAAAATTCCATGTACTTACTGAAATCTGTCTAAAAATTAATTCTGAAGGGGCTGTTATTCGTCAATAATATCAATAAAGATATTTATAGACAAGTTTTACTACTAATTATTTCATTTCAACATATAAATAGATGTTTAATCTTATATCCTATTGGTAATCATATTTACAGAGATATGTCCCACAAGCAATATTAAGACTAAATCAATTCTAGAGTATCCGTCGCATCACTTTAAGGAGTTCTATCAAGCTAAGATTCCTATAATTTTGGGTGTAAGTATTCCAAGCTGCGCTTTGTTTCTTATGCAAATGATTGTTGTATATTTGTTGTTCAACTGTGTGTAGTGGTTGAAAACATTTCTTATTACTATATTTCAGACGGACGACAAAGGAATGTTTGCTACTTCATTATCACAGGAATACAACATCATCGCAGATACATTCTTTTTACAAAAGGAAGATCTTATTCAACTAGCCACTACAGCTGGTCAACATATATTTGCTGAGGATTTGTGTGAAATGATAAATGATAAATTAAAGTGTTTCTCAAATAAAAACAACTTGTGAACATAAATGCAGCTATGTTATTCCCATTTTCATAAATACGCATTGTATCAAAGCATATAATTTTTTATATTTCAACTTTTAATTTGACTTAATAGAGAATTTATAATTATTTTATTCGCTGTTTGCCTTGCCGGCTGTTAAAGCCTAGAGTACTTAGTAAATGAGGGACTGTCTTACACATTATTGTAACCATCAGCCCTATTAAGGGAACGGAGATTTAGTTTTTTTTAATAAACGGCGTCTTAATAGTTTGAAAGAACGACTCATGTCGTTGGATAAAATATTTGCGAGAAATGTTGCGTGAATTTTTTGATATCACTAACGAAGGTTATTAATGTTCCACATTGTAATGGAAATTAAAGGGAAGGAAACCGTGAAATAAACAAACCAGCATATTTTGTTTATTATTATTATTGCATAATAGACTTCCGTTTAACTAGTATATTTCAACTTATGTTATACTAGCTTTTGCCCGCGACTTCGTCCGCGTGGCATAGTGACTTTGGGCAGCATTTGGAATATTTCAAAATTAATTATAACCTATATGTTGCCGAGGTATAATAGCTACATAACAAAAAAGTTTCATCTAAATCCGTCCAGTAGTTCTTGCGTTAAAGCCGGGTAACAGTTCCAAATGATTTTTTATCTTGTGTTACTTGTATGAATTGTACCCTTAGCGGTATTTGTTTTAGTTTTTATTCAATCTACATAATTAACTCTTCTACAGTTTTATTATATGTATATAGATAAATTATAGTTCAAATAAGTGTAAGTGAGCTGCAGTCTGTAAAGGATACGATTTTAAATTATTCGCGTTTAGTGTAAGATTTTTATATCTGGATGAATGTCAAATATCCTTTGTATTATTTTGTACCATTACTTATACTGTGGTTTTGTGAATTAAGCACAGATTACTTATACTTATACTATAAAGTATAAACCTTATCTATGGTTACATTTTCTCCTATTTATATATGAGTAATTATCTATGCTTCTATTGTAATAAAGTAGAACTACATACTGTTTTTCAGTCGTTATCGTTAACCTACAATATTAAAGTTGTATAGGTATTGAATATATAGATTTAAATAGCATTTAATAGTTTCTCGAAATTCAACATGAGTGATTTGTCTGATTTTGCTAGTGCAAAAAGTGGAGACTCTGAACTCCAAGATTTTCTTATGGTAGAGAAGCAGAAAGCACAGTTCCATGCTCAAGTAAGTCAGTTGCAGTCAGAATACAATTTAATGTCTAGTTATCTTGTGAAAAACTATGATAAATTAAGTTTTTACGAACGTTTCTTTAGGAAACAGTTCTTCGAATCTCTCACAGATTTGATAGGAGTATTTTCGAGTAAATAAATAATTAAGAAATTATACCAATGTCTTGAAGAAATTTTCAACAACACCGGTATAGTGGTCTTTGCAAGATCGAAAACTAATACATTATGGCGTCACTGGTGCTTGCAAAACAACATTATTAACTTTGTTTTAATTTTAATTCTAGATTCACGAATTCAACGATTTCTGCTGGGACAAGTGTGTTGAAAAGCCAGGAGCAAAGCTGGACTCTCGAACAGAGACATGCATTACAAACTGTGTTGAGAGATTTATCGATGTATCACTTCTTATCACCAATAGATTTGCACAGATGCTTGAAAAGGGAGGGGGAATGAATTAATTATTTAGTTATGCAAAGACAACATTTGTTTTAGTGTGAAAACGGATCACATTTTCACCATTGTGACATCAACTATTGTGGCCACTACTTTGTTCTTTGTACAGTAAACAAACTTAATACAATTCTCAAACCATATTAGTGTATGTTGGTTATTTTAACCTAGACTATATATATAATTTTTTTTCTACCCTTTTCTGGGTCCACTGCTGGACCGGGTCTGTTCTCATAGTGAAAGGGATTTAGATTATATACTTAGCTAAATTTATTCAGTACATAAATGTGTCTATCTCATTTTGTGTGGCATTTATTATAAATGTTACTGTGTGTTTAGTGAATAAAGCTATTTGTTAAAACCAAAGTTGTGTTTAAAAAGGATGTTTACCTGTTGTCAGGTGTACAAAATAGGCTTCGGAGTCACCATATCTTATGGTAGCCATAGTTACGGTATCATTGAGATTTATTTATAACCACTATTAACAGATTTAGCATATCAAGAAATATGATGGAGGCATTGATTTATTGCTTATGTCAGTATCTGGTATAATGAAAACAATTCTGGTAACCAAATTGCATTATTATTAGTCTTATTAATGTTACTGGGCACACTTACAGTTAAAATAAAATCGGGAGATTGAGATGGCTTTTATTGTTATAATATTTAATTAGTTCTAAAATTGGGCTGTATGGGTTAAAGTAAAGTAATTATAGCAAATAGTAAATTTTTTTAGATTACAAGTTACCAAATAGACAGCTTATAATATTAAGAATCCTGAAATACAAAAATGAATACCACAATGCCCAATCTATTTGATTTACAAGATTTATCTTCCTACCCTTCCTAGTTTCGTGTCAGTTCTTGGGTCTGCAGTGACAGTTTGCACTGAGACTAAAGCTTCGTTAATCTTCGTTTGTAAGTCCCTCAGGTCTTGGACAAATAACAGTTTCAGTACATCAGAAGGTTGCTGAACAATAGTGATTTCAGATTTAGGGCAGTCCAGGTGTGGTCCAGTCTTCAAAATTTTTGATACTGCAGATAACCGTAGCTTGGAGTCTGGATGTGGCCCCACTCCAGTCAGTGCACATACTCTGTCCACCCCTGATTTAAAAGCTGGACTATTGACTGTAACAACACCATATAATTAAGACAATACAATACACTGTGAAGGCCTAGAGGTTTAGATTTTAGCCGCCCACTGGGCACCTGTGGTCTCAATTCAATACACAATTAGGTGTTTCTAAAAGTAAATAATGTTAACTATAATGTTTTTGCATAAAAGTAATTTTTTTTTATCATATCATAATTAAACACTGAAGGCAATCGCCTTAGAGCTAGGCAGACACTAAGCACTTGTCGGGTATTGATTGCTATAAGAATACTTACAATCAAGATTGTCCAATGGATTTGAAGATACAACATTAGGTGTGGCTTTCTTCGGCAGTTCTACTTTAGCTTTATTATACTTTGCAGCTGAAAATATAAAGAGCATTTTAAAACTAGGCATTTTACTAGCAATGCGAAAACAGAATGCATTTGTTTGAGCAGTTGTATGATGTTTGTATGAGCAAAATCATTATATGCTTATACATATTTAAAGAAATCAGAAGTCTATCTGTGATTTCAAAGTCAATGTATTTTTTTTAAGTCTATAATGTAACTACTTATGTGTTACCTAGACTTAAAAATATAAACAAACCAATTTTGTTGTGTATTTGATTATAATGTTCGTAAGACATAGTTTATATTATATACCATTTAGAGTTTGTTCACTAACTAGGCACAACTTGACTTTACTTAATATTGTAGGTGTACTGGTGGGTTATAAACATAAGTAACAAAAATATATAAAATAGTTTATATATATAAAACGCGAAACCAACAGATCGACTTTTGTATAAAGTTTCTTCTGTGTGATATTAGTAGGAACTAATATTTGAACTTGAACCAAGGGATTTTTGGAATTTCATTTCCATAAGGAGTAACAGCTTGAAATATATAAGGCGTAAGTGAATAATAACCATACGTACCATTGTCCGCGTACTCCAATCTCACAGCATAAGACAAGAGCCAGTTCAATTGTTCATTCAAAGTGCCACTTGTAACAGGACTAACAAGATCCTTTTGGTAGTCTTCATAAGCAGAAGTCCATTTTTCTCCTTCAATATTCCTCAGACCTTCCCTCTCCTCGATCTTATAGTGTCTTATTTTCTGATCCTCCAACCACAGAACTACGCTTCTGTATTCCTTTTCGTCTGAACGGAACAATTTGTTTATAAAATATTGAATAGTTGCGCGATCCTAATTCGTTTATAGTCTAACGTTCTTAGTCGTAAATACTTATTCTTATATTCTATTACTGCGCACATAATATTTTTCCTAAGTATATATTAAGTTTAGATTTCTGCGGTCTATGTTTGACGCACTTCTAATATAATATATTTCCTTACCTTCGCAATTGAAACCTTCTGGATTTGGATGTCCTAAGGCACTTAACTTCAATTTAAACATATTTTTCAGTTCCGAATTTTTGTAGGGTAAATAAATTAAATTAAATAACCTTACCTAAATCTTTGATTGATTTGAGAGATTCTGGTCTAGTTACGAGAACAGATAAGAAATAAAAAAACTGTATAAGCTAATCATCTTTTTTATATCACTTCTATCTTAAGAAAAAAAATTATCAAATGTAATATAAATATTACGGTTATGATGACATTAATATTTTATTATTAATTAAAATAAAAATATATTTATTCATCCAACTTTCAGAACACAAATTTCTACGTTTACTATGTTGTCAATAAATGACAGCGTCAGACAGTCTGGGGACTATTTGACATTTAGTCTATTGTCAAATTGTCAATTGATAAATTGATATAATAGTATCACATGTCATGGTTTCAAGGTTATTTTTAACGTAAACGGTTTTAACTGTTAATTAAAATAATGTTTCAAATGTTTGTTAGTGTCGAACAAATCACAGTTAACTGTAATCATTGCATGGCACCGGACGAGTATAACGTTAGAGGCTTTTTGTAACGAGATATTATTATATTTTTATTTACAAAAAGTACACAACTATGACTTCGTGGATAAAGGAAAATTGTGTTTCGTTTTTTCAATTATTCTGTATAAAGGTAGTTAAAACGGGCCGCGTCCCGCAGCACATAGCATTTATCATGGATGGAAATCGGCGGTTTGCGAAGAAATATAAACATGGAGACAGTGTTGTTGGCCATCATAAAGGTTTTGATAAACTTTCCGAAACTTTAAAGGTAATTTAGGTATTTTATTCAATTTGTTGTATTTTTGAGGTTATTTACATTTTTCTGCTGTTATTTACAGTGGTGTTTAGATCTTGGTGTACCGGAAGTTACGGTTTACGCCTTCAGTATTGAGAATTTTAAAAGAAAACCAGATGAAGTAAAGGGCCTTATGGATTTGGCTCGAGACAAATTTACCCGCCTTTTAAATGAAATGTATGTACCTAAAATATTTTGGGTTGAGCTTTTCAATACAATATTTTAAAATTAAACTTTCCAAACTAAATTTATAAATTTTTATAGTTTATGATGAAATATCTCAAGCAATCGCACAAGAAATATTAAGTATATACTTATACCATCCTCAGTAATTAACAATTTTATTAATTAAAACCACCAAGCAGTTTAATAATATGATTACAATACTACGTCAGTGATGCCAGTTAAAGGAATAATGTTGAATTTCCAGAGATGCAATCAATGAATGGGGTGTGAGATTACATGTGGCTGGCCGCTTATCTTTACTCCCTAAGGATGTACAAGCACTTATGTCTAAAGTAATGCTTGCTACAAGGAACAACAACAAGTTGCACCTTAACATTGCTTATGCTTACACAGGTAATATAATTTTTACTGGTTTAAACATACTAGTGATTGAACTTGAATTAAAAACATTATTGAAATTGATTACCAAGAGAAATGGATAGTTGGAATAAGTAACTAAGTATTTCAGTTATTTTCAATTTAATATTAGTATCTAAAATTATAAATTCATCATTTGCAAATTATGATCATTAACATTATTTTTGTTTTCACATCTATGGGCACTCAAGGTAATAATTATATACATTTTTATATAGTTCATAAATTAGACAAAACATGATAGGCTGTTCAAGCTCAGTACGAAATATAAAAAAAAACTAAATTGAAATAATAATAATTATCTGTTAATATTATATATACATTGTGTAAAGAGACAGAGAGAGAAAAGATTTGTTTCCATTAGCTTGTTTTTCTTGATCTACATAAAACAAAAAGCAAGAATGTGCTAAAATATTTTTTAATATATAAACTAGCTGAACAGGCAAACGTTGTTCTGCCATATAAATTATAACAGTATTTCTCTACTATATATTATACATACAAACCTTCCTGTTGAATCACTCTATTCATTAAAAAAAACCGCATCAAAATCCGTTGAGTAGTTTTAAAGATTTAAGGGAACAAGGGGACATGACAGACAATGACAGAGAAAGCGACTTTGTTTTATACTATGTAATGATGACAACATTTTGATCCAATCGCTTCCACCACAATATGTACTCGTAGATGATGACACTAATATGAAATCAAATGATTTTCCAGTATTTGTTAATAGTACTTTGGATTCCACCGCGTAGGTGCCAGGCGATGTCAATACATGACCGCTTTCGATAGCTCCGAGTTCTGTACGCGCGTGTTGCGTGCTCCTCGTCCAAGCCGGGAGTGTCAACGGCGGTTACTGTCTAAGAGCACGCATCGGGAAGAGAGGAGAAGGGTACTCACGAGCTTCCTCAGCACTCGCTCGTCCCAGCACTGCTCGAGGTCCACCTCCTCCGCGCGGCGGCTGCGGCCCGCGGTACCGCCGCTGCGCTGCACCGTCTCCTGGTCGACGAACACCTCGACGTAAAAAACGTGTCGTATATTGCTAGCGTTTGAAAAATGTAATGGAAGCTCGTCAAGACTAATGCGTCGCTCGCGCGAGCCATATTAATAGAGTCGCATTTTTCGTAAGTAGCAGTGCATACATTTAGACGACTGCACCCCGGAGAATAACGACTACAGTATTTTAAGTGCCGGGGGACGGACGGCCATCGCTCGTGGGTTTTATTTAGTTCGTTCCTTGGAGTTTTAGAAGCTCACACTCGAAATGCAAAAGGAGAATTATCAAAAAACATTTTTCTCATTCCAATAGTTATTGCTCGAATCGTTTCACCGGCACAATTGCCTACATGACGAGTGATACACGAGTGATGTACGACAGATGTATAATATCTGCGTATTTATTATTAGACGTCGTAGTGGAAAACACCTCGGCGTCGGCGCAGGCCGCTGCCGCCCTTCAGTGAGACAGTTTTATTTTTGACGCCGACACCTTTTGACGAGTGAATCACGAGAATTTCACTAGTTCATTTCGTGGATCGACGTAAGAAGAAACCACTTTCTATTTATAAAATTAGATTTCAATGTTAAAGCAGATCGTCCTCGATACGTAAGCTAAAAAATAAATTGTTTAGTTTAAAGGGGTCTCTATTGCCCGCTCTGTAAACTGTGACTTCGTTTTCTTCATCGTTAATATGTTAATTAAGTGCCAAACCTAACTAATAAAGAATTATGTAAATTCTATAAGTTTTAGCGTTATACAACTGTAAGGACGAAGATCTTTTACGTTCGTTTAAAACTTTTCCGAGTGAAAATGTTAATAGTGTGGATTGCATCAGAGCGAAATCCGAGTACCGACGGTGTGGCCGCTGTCGTATCATGGCACCCCGTTATTAAAACGGCTAAATATTACGTATCTAAAGCACGGTAGTGTTACCGATCGACACTTATTCGAGAATTTGAAACTTTGATTTTGATATTCTTATAATGCTGCTATTAATATTGCTATTATATTCATGCAATAATGATGTTCTAACGCGCGTGAAAGTAAGCAAATTACGAGTATGTGTGGTGTCCATATTTCTCATAAGAGACATCGTGTAGTGTTTTAGCACGCGACCGGCTTAAAACGAACGTCTCGCCCCGCGCGCCTCTTTCAAACATACGATGTACTCGCCCGCGGAATTGTCTCTCCACAGATATACCATTTGCGCCGTTTTTCTTTCGCACTAAACGAAACTAAACAAAATGTCATAGTACGAGTATGTCGGGCGGCCGCCGCGGCAGCGTGGGCGGCGATAATCAAAACGCATACAAACGCTGAGCACTATTGACCTTGAAACGCTGCATCTACTACATGTAGAGACGTTTTATAACATTCATGAATAAATTCACACTTGAAAGATACAATATTTTCTTCTTTGGAACGTTATTTTAGTCGTTGCAAAAGGTGATTTATTTTATAACATTCAATATACATACCTAGTTTTGTTTGCGAGTCGAGATGATTTACCTATATCTGTAGGTGAAAATTAACTTTGTCAAGTAATATGGCTAGCTACCTTTTCTAATAGTTTTAATATTACTACTAACAGTCAAATTAACAATTTTCCCTTGAAAATATATTATTAAACGCGATATTACGTTAACGTCAAAGTACATAATATGTATTTAGATTTTTCTATATAATTAACTAACGAATTAAATTTGCCATTATATGCAATATACGTACCGAAGTCGTAGACGTCGAACAAACCACTGTCGCAATCCACAAGGCAAATAATATTATGTTTAATGTAATAAACAGCTCCAGCTTAAAATACTGCTGCAATAAGTTAGGAAGGGAATGTCGACAAAACATCGAGCGGCAGCGATGCCGGCTCAAATGAAGTCCGCACCGACCGGGCGGATGCCGGATGCCGGACGCGGCGGCGGCGAGCAATTCCGGCCGTTCCGCGCCGCCGCATTCATTGTAACTCTTTGTAAAAAGTAACAAATCTCGCATGTCTCGCCACGTGCAAACGTGGCCGTGCAACTCTAGCTAGTCATTGAAACGTCCCGTCGAATTAAACAAATCCGGCGCCGGCTCGCCGGCGGGCCGCTCGGTAGCTCGCCACGACTCGCTCGTATCGTAGTACAAAGAATGAATCGTCACCGCGAACCGTCGATACCACGCGAGGGCTCCTCTGTCGCCGCTCGGCCGCCAGCGATGCGCACACTGACGGAGAGCGAGTCGCTACATCACCGGACACCGGGTTACGAACACATTGAATTGGAGAAGTTCAAATTAAATGAAGAGTAGTGGATGCAAGTTGCATATAAATATTGTAAACGAAGGCCGGTCAAACAGTGGAGTTTGATTCGAGTTAACCTGATGAAAGCGTTTGCAACGATATAATTTTCACCTTTTTCTCGGAAAGTCGATATATACGCGATGTATGAATTGAGCAGATTACAATAATAATAATAATACATTAAATACAACTAATGACGTTCGCGGCGAATATTTGAGATGTTTATTTTCGTAGAAATCGTATAATCAAGTTTCGATACTGGATACATAATTCAATAGTACTTCTTGATACAAAATATTTTGTGACTTTTATCATTGTGTTTTATACGCATAGGCAGGGGCGGTTCTAGCTCGTGTAGCGCCCGTGTGCAATAAGCCGTGGCGTGCACTAGGCCTGACCCCCCCCCCCCCCGGCCCCCGCGCCCGCCCGCCCGCGGCTGTAACTATTAATTTTGCCGTTGTAACAAGAGAGTTTTTTCATATTCCAACAATTAACGTTTATTTCGAGTTGAAACAAAATGTTCGAAAAAGAAGCCGCCCATAGGGCGCTCGCGGTTGATAACTGCCGCCATCGCGCTGGCTGGCCGCTTCTGTCATATCATTGTTGTACCATGATGATCCAAGACGATGCTCTTAGCTGTCTCAGGGAGCGCCGCGGCGCCCCTTGAGATGGCGGCACCCGTGTCCATTGCACACCCTGCACTATAGGTAAAGCCGCCCTTGGGCATAGGGCAGTAAGTAGGGTGGCCCCGAAACTGTCGGTCGACCGGAAACAAAGTGTGAACTAATTTCGCCCGCGGTGTCGATTCCCTGCGTTGTAGAAGATCAGTGGACCACATTTTTGGCAGGGCATCGGAGAGCGCGACGTGCGAGCAAAAATAGCCGCGCGGTACAATGAGCCCAGCTCCCCGCCGGCAGCGTGCGCACACTACGATAGCTTCAAGAAATAAATATTTACTCAAATAATAAGCATTTATGTAATCGTATGCGAAGTGGGAAGTGCGCTCCAAAAAATTGTGAACATTTGCTGCGATCGATGGAGGCGTCATAAGAATAGAGCATTCTCTCTTAAGCTTTTAAAACTCGACAAGTGTCCGTCGGTACCGGGAACACATGTGGCATTATCTATCTCTCCATCGGCGCATGCGTTTCGTGCGCGCTCATGTTGGAACAGTAACGCGTTTCTCGACTTAATCGCGCCGTAAAATGAAGTGTTGACGGAGATATCGACGCACTACATCTGCGGATAAAGAGGCGTCCGCTTGTTCGACGCCATCACTCGGAATGTACGCTTTCGACTCATTTAAATGTATTTTGTGTCCGAGCGACGTACGACGGGGTCGCGAGGAACATCTGTTGCGACCACTCGAGCAGAGTTGCAGAAAGATGCAATCGTGCGTCGAGCGGACTTCGCCTTAGAAACTGGGTCAAATCTATAGGTATGCTTGTAAAGTTGTGAGGATATGTTGACAGACTAGTTGCTGGAGGATCGCGTACGCCAGGTACGAGCTAGTGAGTGAGCCCCCGCGCGCCGTCCTCGGCCGCCGACGCTGACGCGGCCGACTCTTCCGCTTCACCCAATTCGGCGGCTCCATTAGCGCGATACGACCATTGTTCACACCTGACCGGAACACAATGCGACATCTGACTATACATGTATAGAGCGCCATTCAAATGACTGTCACATTCTCTTTTGTCGCTTGCAACGGATTTAGAATGATTTTTCTGTTTATAATATCGTAACAGCGAACAACATGGAAAGACTATATTTTCCTGATGATTAAGAAACAAAGACTGTTTGTTCATCCTACTAATATTATAAACTAGCTGACCCGGCTAACTTCGTACAGCCTCACAGACAAATATAATCAGAAAGCTTCGAACTGCTAAGCTATCGGGAATTACACATGTTATTGTGAGTCAACCATAAAAGATAGACATACGAGTATGCTGTGGTGGGATATTTTTTATATAATTTTAAGGAGAACATTTCCGTCATGCATACATGATTTCTGTGTAGCTTTAACCATTAAGGTTGCACACGTGACAGAAGCTTATAAAATGGAGTCTCTTCCCTCGTTTTCCCAACATTTCCCTTCACTGCTCTGCTCCTATTCATTGTAGCGTGGTGAAAAGTATACTATGACCAGCTCAGGAGTATAAAAATAATTGTACCAAGTTCCGTCAAAATCCGTCGAGTAGTTTTGGTTTCTATAACGGTTATACAGACAGACAGACAAAAATTTTACTGATTGCATTTTTGACATCAGTATTGATCCCTAATCACCCCCTAATAGTTATTTTGGAAATATATTTCATGTACAGAATTGACCTCTCTACAGATTTATTATAAGTATAGAAGAAGATGTAATATCTCTATGCATTATGTTAATTATTTACGTTTATATAAACGTATTATGTAATTTCGATGCTTTATTATAGCGCCTACAGAACCGCCTACAGCCTTTCACCGTCATCGAAGGGTTGACTTGTAGAGAAAGCTATGAGGCATAATGTTCGCCCTTTGAAATACTCTACGTTACTATAGAGTAAATAAATAAATAAAATTTACTGGAAGCTTGTCGGACCCAAGTCCGAAAAGAAATAAGCCAGTAAATTTATAATTACCGTACTCTTCTCTAAATTTTCCTTAAAAAATATAGATAAGTACTTAAAAATTTCCGTCTCAGGAGTAAAACATTAACAATTCACTTTTTAGTGTAGCGATGTTTCTTATCACGTTGTTTATTTATCATGTTTATCACTATTTGATGTCAATAAAGAAACATCTTTTCTTTTGGATGCATTATTTTTGTATAGCTAAGCTACTTACCGACATATGAGCTAGTAGGTCACAAGACCCTCTTCAATCCTTAAAGCAGTTACTTTAACATCCTGGTTGCTCTATCGGTCAGATAAAATCAACTTCCGGATCTAAACTATAGCAGTTCCAAAACGAAAGTAATATACTACGGCGTAGCACCTTGAGTACGTTAAAAAATCATTAGTACCTATGTATATCCATTAAAAGCATTCGCTACAGAAAAAGCTTTCGCCTGGATAACGTCTTATGAACTAATAGCTTTATCATAAATAGCCAATAAAAGTGGGGAAGGGCTTATTGGGTACACTGTTTGATATTACAGTTATCGCAAGAACGTGTCAAGGATTATAAGGATACGTTAAGGATTAGATATGAGGATACATTAAGCATTACATATCAAGATACGTCGAGGATAATATACAAATATCATTACTATTTTCAGGGTAAAGGTTTCAGCTGAGATAACATATCCACATTTCATCAGACACATATCAACGTTCTTCAGGTTGTTTCAGCTGTGCTGAATTGTTGTTTGTAAAGGAATTTAAATCGTTATATTTCAGTCGTATTACAAAAGCCCGCTGCACTTAGAAGGCCTTGTAATGGAAGAAATAGCGCGCATTATAAAAGGTCCATATACTGGACCTTTTAAGGTTCTAGGTTCCATATCCAGCTTGGTCATTTAAACATATATATAGATATAAACATTTTTATACTTGTTTTCGAGCGTATTTCTATGACATATCATTTCCCAATCATTATATTATATCATACTAGGACTATGTCTCGAAGACAGACTTTTTGATTGCTATAATACCAGTTACGTACATAAAATGTAAAATTCGAAAATCATACTAAAAACGCGATTTAAGAATGATGTAATATTTATAATGAGATATTATTGTAGCAACAGTAAACAAATCGCTATTAATATTGTAACCTATTTAAATAATTGTGCAGACGAAACCAGGGAATTCACTGTATTAATTGTAACCCACGCACCATTAAGAATACACGAGTGACAGCTCAAAGCATTTTACTTATATTTTGCATTGAACCTAGATACATTCAGAGTCTAGAACGCATCGAATTCTTATCATTATTAACATCTCTATTATATTGATATGAGAAATAAAGTAAATAAGAATCTGTCAACAAATACTCATATTGCATATTGCTATATATACGAAGGTAAGAAAGTATACAAATATAGAGGTATATCTTAGTTATTCGGTGAATAACCACTATATTTCAATTCCGAGTGGAATCATCAATCAACATTGCATAAAATATTCGCACACAGCGTTAAAACTTTATCCCATTTCCTATCTCATCAAATCTAGCGCGCCTAGGTATGTATGCGGAGCCCCGATTGTAGCGAGCTTAGATGAAGTTTCAATGGACCACTAGACAGATCTATCGCCACAACTCACTGTACAACTATTAATTACTCCGCTCAGAGCTTTATCTCTCAATATTAAGCGAATTCACAGTATCTGTCTCGTTTTGCTAAGATAATTGAAATGTTAGTAGAAGCTCCTGACATGGAAATGTAGGGTAAGCTTTAACGTCATCGGTCGCGACATGCGTTCTACCAAATGAGTACGTATTCAGTGAGACCTTTCATACGAATTAATGTACACGGAGAAGTTTCAAAGTGTGCCACGAGTTATTGGATATGTACCTGGAATATAAATAAATAGCTTCGTAACATCCACAAACTCCGTAGAGTCAGTTTTAAGCGTTTGTCAAATTCTGTATAGGTTCGTAAACCGGAATACCGGTTAATGAATTGGAAATTGAAACGTGACAACCTGCCGCAATAAATGTTTCATGAATGCGGCCGGTGCCATTTATTCTTCGATCTGCGTTTTACCTGTCATATGCAATCAGTGAAACTCCACAGAAGTTTGAAGGTCTCCGTACCGACCTAAGCACGGGAGGTACACTTGCGTGCAGCGCCTAGAACACGCGTGTCGTGATACTGACCGAAAGCTCAATGCGCCGTGACTGCGGCGAGGGGCGAGCCGTCCACGCGGCAACACAACACTCACACGGCAGCGCGTCGAGGCCGCTTGCGCGTGCACGCGTCGCGCAACATGGCCGTGCCCGTGCCCGCGGCAGCTATCGACCGTGCGCCGGCCCGCGCCGCCCAGCGACTGACGCGCGAGCGATGCGCGCGCACGGAACACCCGCGACCCACCCCCGACCCACCCCCGACCCTCCCCCGACCCTCCCGCGCTCGCGCTCCGGGCCCGGCTCCGAGCGAACAGCCTAGCTCCGGCAACTTTCACAAAATTTAAAAAATCCATCCGAACTTGACAAATCGTCACAGAAATTAATTGATAGATTCACTGGCATCTTACACAGTTTTCGATAGCGACGCACCGAGCTGAAACCGAAACTTTTCAGATGTATTGACGACGCAAAGTTTGTTACTGTCAGTTTAAAACTAAAATGCGCCAGTAACTACAGGAGAAAAGTGTGTTATCGGTAACTCAAGATAAAATGCTAATCACGAACACAGTATCCAGCGATCACTGCGACTCGAAACCTCAAGTTTACTTATCCTGGTCACATGCTGAGGCTCTATCGTGTTTATTTTTGGCCTCGGGCGAGGCGAGCTGCGAGCCGCGTGCCCGCCCGTCGCCATGGCAACGCACCCCAGACGCCGCCGAGCTCTGCCGAGAATTTGCGAAAAAGTCCGATCGCTGGCCTCGAATACACCGGAAAAGTACACCTGGATTTTTCAAAAAGCTCTGTTAGATAGATTACTTGGATTGTGTACCTAATGCGTATACTTATCCATATCTGTCAGCATCATTAGTGTGTATAGAAGTTTAAAATATTTTATTCGGACTACTTCAAGTGTAGCGTGTAATATTTATCTTGTAATTCAATTTTCGGTAACGGCTAATGTTGTTTTGGTATTGGGAAGTAAATTTGAATCTAAATTTCTATTTTATATCGCATCGGTTTACATTGTCGTCTAGGAAGCTATTATTATTCCACAGCAATTTTATCAATATTGGCATACAATTCCTTGGTCAGTTTTTTTACTAAACACATTAGTTGTATATTGTAATTACCCGCGACGGAACGGAGACGGTATATGCGTTTGGGGTGAGAGGATGTTTGTTTGTTTGTTTGTGCAAACCAAT
>DWUN01000549.1:0-21684 GCA_018249975.1 Passova gellias
AGTACGTAACAACTTTATACCATTATCGGTAAAGCCTGACCAGACTACTGATGCCACAGGTTTTACCTAATTTGGGAATACATGGCCTTTTGTAAAGTTTATTTATCCTTTATTATCTTATACAATGGGCGGACTTTATTCCTATTGGCTTTCTCTACCAGTCAACAGTATCAGGATATTATACTATTGTTTACGTGTATCTATTGTTAAGTGTTGGGTTTACGTTCCATTGAGGCCAGCACAGTGAGAAATGCCAAGAAAGGGTACTAAAGTCTTGCCAGGAATGTCAGTATAACCAAATTCAATTTCTGTCCGAACATAGGTAACGTTTCAATCAGTAGTTAATGTCAAAAGTTGCTGGCGATTATGCGACGTGGAAAAAAATACTTATTTAAATGTTTCGCATGGAGTCTTCTTGCAGCGCAGCAGCTGGTTGCTTGTTATTTAAAAGTTCGCGTGTTGCAATGATATACGTAAGTTGTCGACTGAAGCCGCGCGGGTCACGCGACGCCAGCGTATTCAGCCGGATTATTCAGCGGTCATTTGTTGATTAATATTTTATTACCGACAACCGACAAATCGATACAAAAATCATGCTATAATCGATTCGGAGAGCTCCATAGCTTTATACCATGAAATAGAATTTTCCAAATTTAAATATGGAATGTGATAGAACAGAATATTACGAATTTAAACGTAACAGAATTTTAAAATAAATTTTCGTTCGAGTACTGCGCTGTACCCATATAACTGACATTAGTTGTTTTTTTTTCTATTTGTCATCATAGATCTTAGCTCCGAGGAAATCTTACTCATTAAAGTATTTTAAGCAACTGTAATTTGAGTTTTATACTTACATTAGTAACGCAATCTCGAAGTATTCATATGGGTACAACCTACTTAACTTATAAAATTCAATTCAATTCAATTCAAATTCAATTGAGAAAGTTATGTCTATTGAACTTTTTATTTATATAAGATTATCCATTTCAGAAAGGAGCATGAAATTAGCGACGGCCGGTGTACGGCGGCCCTCCACACGGAATTAACAAAGTTATTGTCAGAAAAGCTTTAATGTCACTGGTATTTTTAAACAGTCAAACACTTAAAAAATATACCTTCAATGTTGCTCATACTATATAATGAATAAATATTTGTAAATGTAACAATTATGTAACGTTATTATTGATTAAATGGAAATTCAAGTAGTACATAGCATAAAGCATTACGGAAACAACTCGAGCAGTACCTTAAATGTACATAATAATTTTGTTGGTAAATAAAGTCGATATTCAATGGAAGTAACAAAAGGAGTATAAATAGGCGACGGGTGCAGAATTAAAAATATATTATTTCCGAGTGATTTCTTACGAGCTCATACGTAATCGCGATAAGCATCGGCCGGCTCGGGCCCCGGCACCGCGCCGCCGGTACGCTGAAAAAGCGTTCAAACCTCAAACAATGATAATGTACCTCATGTATAATTTATCAACGCATTAATGAAGCAAGGTCGTTTGAATTTATTTCCTTTCGCGACGTCGCTCGCTCTTGTTGCTTGGAAACGTTTTTTTTATAACGGTAAATATGTTTAAATTAATGCTATTTTGTTAATAACAATGAGTTCTAGATATGAACCTCGCGCTGAGCGGTTCCGCTACTCGGTAACAGATGGCGCTGCGCGGACTGTTCCGTTTCGCGTTCCGAAAAGTTGGAAAGTCGTTTTCACGCTAACCACGTAAACGCGGCGCGTAGACGTTTTAATAAAACTTTGTTTCGCGTTTGTTCTAGACACCGTCGGCCGTCTAGCGAGTTGAGCCGAGCCGAGCCACCGCTTCTCTGCTACTTGTTATGAAATTTGCGATTGTTTTATTTAATCACCGCTAACACTAGTTGCGTTTATGAGTAACGAAATCATCTCCACTTTTTCCGTGCGACGTCAATCGGGCGACGCGACACCGATCGCAGTGTGGCAATAATAATCGAATCAATCGAAGATTGCCAGCGTCCGCTCTCCCCTCGTCAATTAAAACGACAAAAACAGACCCGAGATTGGGCTCAAATACAAAGCAAATTATCGGGCTCCGGGCTCGCACCTTAATTAATATTTTCCATTATCCGATTGCGAAAGTAAATGGAAATCACTACAACCCTTCCCCCGCCCCCGGCGGCGCGGCCGTGCCGTGCGATCATATTCCGTACATTACAATCGTTATCAAGTGACGTTCGTCCGCTCGGATACCTACATTCCATTTCCGTAACGCCGCTGCGCTTGTGTGCGTGAGGTTTTCCCGCGTACGCGTGTGCGGGTCGGCGCGGCGGCCGTCTCGCTCGCACCCGCGTCGCCCGCGTAGCGCCGTCCGCCTCGCACACAAATATATCCATAACGTCGCGTATACGCCGTTTAGAAGTCCATTATTGTGTACTTAGCGGTGTTTTGTAAATGTCCTCGTTTGCGAATGCTTCGGTGTTCGGAAAGACGAATTGTATTGTAAATTTTGACGTTCCGTAGGAAGTCGGCGGCGCGGCGGGCGGCGGGGGGGACGCACGGAGCGCGCTCGGATGTCGGCGAGATGTCTCTCATTCATGGAATCGTACAAATTTTCACGGGTTTTTTTACGAGCGCCTAATATGAATATCTCCATGAATCGCTTACTGAAATTGATGGCACATATCTGTGCGGTCGTAGGGTCGCTTGTGTGTAACTCCGTCGAGGGCGAGCGCTCAGATTGTTTGCATCGGAATTAAAAAAAACGAAAACACACCTCGAGTCGTTTTTTGTACGTGTTATGATAAATATAAGTAATTTATGAAGAGTCAACGACTCTATTAATATTGTGGCATTAATATTTATTGTTATATAATTAAATGCTAATTAGCGTCGAGTGAATGAAATCACTCGGCCGCCGGCATTAGCATATCAAACAAAAAATAACTACTATTACTAACATAATTTATCTCATGAGAATAACTTTGTATAATTTCATTGAAATGTGAGCACGAGTCATTCGCTTATGTTATTGTACTAATATCAACTTCTTCTGTACTCCTGGTACGTTATTTGATAATAAATAATGATTATATTGGCTATGGCTTATCATTTTTATTGATGTGAAGGATTCTGCGTGTTATAATGCGTTTAAAAGCAATTCCTTGTTTCAAATTCTGTATGAGGCGTGTTACAAACCGTGTCTTATTGTGGTCTAATTGTGTGTAAGTTTTTTTTAAAAAATATGAAAACTTATTGAAACAAAACCTCACCCAAAATATGTTTTATTTACATACATCAAGAGCTTGTCGATTCTCTATATCGAAAAATAAGAATAAGGGGTTTCAAGATTTTTATTTTCTTTGAAAACATAACATCAATAGGTGCATTCGCGACAACGCGGCGAGTGTCCTCCTGCGAGCCGCCCGGCGCGGCGCGGCGACCGGCCGGCCGCGGTGGCGATAAAAAATGTAAAATCCTAGCCGCGGCGACATAGAGTCGTAGAGCGGAGTAGAGCAGAGATCCATAGCGAGTTATCATTGAATGACCAATCGTACAGAATGGATGGAGGCGAGCGGGCGGGCGGCGGGCGGGCGGCGGGGCGGTGGGCGGCGCCGCGCATGCGTCCCGTTGCCAAGACGACGGCACGTAGCGCCGCCGCTGTGTGCGTGCGACGCCGCCCGCCGCGTGTTGATACTTGACGCGGCCGCTCATTTAAAACGTCACTTGGATATTTCACCGCAGACCAAATTATTCTCGGTGTCAGTTGTAAAATATCTATATGTGTTAGATTGTATGTTTATCGGCTGTCCGGTTATCATTACACAGGCATTACGTTGCCTAATTGGGAATCGGACAGTATGTGGAATTGTACCCATTTATTATTATTATTATTCACGTGCAGTACTATTAATTGTTCTGCATAATACATTAATAGCTTACAATTTACGCTTCTTAATAAATATACGTTTTTATTATTCACCTTCTGTTAAGGATTGTGCGAAAATGCTGATACAAATTAAGTGTAAAAAGAGAAAAACTCAAATAAAATTAAAACTGATAATATAATCAATGAAAATTAATTGTGTCAACGTAGGAAGCACAACACAGACAAATTTGCTAAATTGATAAATCAAAGTACTTTCAAATGAATTATAGATAAATGAATCACTGAATAGTAAAGGGGTTGCAACAGTAGGTTATAAGTGCTGAAAGGCTATGACAATTCAAACCAGAAAGTTTACATGTTGCAGCATAAAACGCGAACGTAAACTTTTTATTACGCTTACACGTCGCCCACTAACTCCAGCTCGTTCATCAACAAGCCGCGTGACGTCACGTCGGTCTCAACACCGCTCGGGCGCGCTACACTTGCGTACTTACGCCGCATTCCACCCACACACTCGCGCGCCCCCTCGTACGGAGCCTCACGTCGCACACACACCTCCGCACGTCCTTCTACGCCCAACTGACTCTATCTATTTTTATGTGTATACGAGTACTCCATGTCCGTAGTCCGTACGTACGCAAGCGAATTCCTCGGAGACCTGAAAAGGAATTTTACAAGGGAGCCTTTCTTTTCGAAGCAAACCTTCGGTTGTAAAACCGGGCTCTCGACCGTTATAAAAGGGAGTCGCCGCTTCTTTGTAGTTTGCATCCCGCGGGCGTTATCGTAAAGATGATGAAGGAATTGTGTTATCTCTATGAAGTGGGAAACTAAGCCGGGAGGTCTTTGAAGTGGAGCGGCTGCGCTACAGTCGAGGGACTATTGAGACACAGCTATAACCTTTTACAGCGAGATCGATTTTGAAGGTTTTGAAACATTTCACTTTTTCACCCATTTCAGGCTCTAGATCCCCATAAATTTTCCTCTTCATTAATATGTATTCATACGTTTAATCGGTTAAAGGTAGTTTGTTTTGATAATTCATTCAAATTTAATGTGACATATTTAATTTTGGATTAAACATTATTCTAAATGTAAAATTTTAGAATTAGGCTCTGTTAAGTAACCAGTGATCGTTCGATAGTGCCTTTAAAAACTTCAAACGAAACTGAAGCTGGAGCTTCCGTTCGTATGGAGGAGTATCCCTCTAGAACTGAAAGCCTCGCCGAGGCGTCGAGCGCTGGCCCCGGACCTCAGCGCGAGGTCCAAAAACCGCGATGTGCTAAAAAAATCGATGCAGGAGCCAAATAAGAGGCATTGCGAAGGTCACGGCCTCATCGATCCGGCGTAGAAAGTGAGACCGGCTGCCACTACTAACACCGTCCCGCTGGCTATGCAGCCTGAATTAATCGCGCATATATTTGAATACATTTGAAGCGGCGCAGTTCGGCGCGGTGTCGTCGCCCCTTGAGTTTTAGCGATTTTGTTGCGAGCTCCTAGCGCGAGCCGGTGCCCGTTCGGCACCCCACCGCTGGGCTCTCCACGCCCACGCTACTCCAGCGTGCGATGCGCAATATATGCTGGAACTATTATCATTAATATTTCCCTTAATATTGTTGTGATTTTAGATCTACATATTTATGTCTCAATGTAAGGTTCTATAGTTTTGCGGTATTCGAGCGTGTTCCTCCAGCGCGTAGGTACTATGAATAAATTCGTGCATATCCCAACTATACAGGCCAGGATTATTATCTTTTGCCTGTACCACTATTTATGACTTGATCGTGATTTTAAGTATATTTGACATATCCCACTTCTGGGCTCCGAAGGTGTGGACTAAGTCGACATATAATATGTGAGTTAATTAGTCTGATTTCCAACTTCATAAAATATTTTTCCTGGTCATTATGGATTTTGTACTTTTTACAAAAATTTCAAAATAGATAACTAAAGGTTGAATATAAAATGAAAGCGACATTGCGACGTGCGCCCGAGTGTACCTACGTAGCGGTGTCCTCTCTAAAGTACGTATTCTTTCCCCGGTCTTTAACCAGGGAAATAAATTATGTTGTCTGAATATTTTAATAACTTCGATTTTGTGTTGTGTGTTGAGTTCTATCACTTATCTTTTACAAAGAAGGCATAGAAATTAAATATTTTTTACTATTAAAGTGATGTTTTATAAACTTTACATAAATTACATTGTTATAAGTTTACTTTTCGAAGTGTTGCGTTCCGTTTTCGGCCGCCGACCTGAAAAAATAAAGACATAAAGTAAAGCTAAGTAAGTAAGTAAAGCTCAGTAAACTTTCTTCAGCTGTTAATCAAACCAATAATCGAGAATGACATACATACCTACTCACTACGCAGGATATCATAAGAAAAGTTTATTTTTGTTTAAACAACAACAATATTGGAGAAATAACAGAAGTTTCACTTTTGAATGTTGGCCGTGGCAGTTTTCTCGGTATCTTAATTCATTTTCCATATTTTGTCGTCGAGGTTGCTTGTAATGTTAAATTTAGTCCTGGTTCTGGTACATAATACGGTTCTGGAAGATTTTATTTCTTGCTTACGGTTGATCCTCTTCTTCCTGGAAATTGAATGAAAACAGCTTTAGAAGAAAGGCATCGCATGGCCTACCGCATGGCCGAGCCGGGTACAATTTCCGTCATTACAATAGAAACTTTAATTCGCGAACTGAACGAAGAAATTATGGTAACCGATCAGCTGACGTGAAGTACATATGTACAAAATATTGAAGTATACGAACATTGTTACGACACCCAGACAGACAATGAGCAACGATGCTCTTCACAAACACGTTTGTCTTCACTGGAAATCGAAGCCACGACCTCCGGCTCGGCAGTCAGGGTCTCCGACCACTAGGAAAGCCGATTCTCATAGGAAAAGCCGAGCGTGACGTTACTCTAGTTTCCGATGGCAGACTGGAGATGTTTTGGTTGGAAAGTTGGGCGACCGGCGGCGATTGTTATGCGGCGCACGGGCGCGCGGCTGGCCGGCAGGCAGGCGCTCCGCCCGACGTCAGCGCGGTCATTGTTTCTGAACGGTTCCGTTGGGGTTGTTTTGTGCCGTCGTGTTGTTTCAAAAAGTAAATACTCATCAGGTGATAGACGACGCATAAAGAAAAGTGAGGCGACCGCGCGCGATTGTTATTCAGCGCGCGCCGCCCGGCAGATGTCGCTGTGCCATACATTATTGTGTGTACGCAGTTCGAAAGGTACTGCTGTACTGGCTTTGTTACGATTTTAATACTTCGAAGATATTGGTCACCGCGCGGGTTTGCTGCGCTAAGGGGGCCGGGTTCGATTCTGGGCAAGGCACGACTGAATAGTAAATTTGAATTTACGTTTGAACAGTTGAACGATGGCAATTAACTAATATTGAGCACGGGGAATAGGACAATGTGGTAATACGTTTTCAAACCTTTCAAAATTTTGAAATGAAAGCTTGATTTAAATTTGAGCTTAGTAATGAAACGAATGACCAACGATCAACATTTCAGACCGTAACATATACAAAATAGTTGCACGCTAGATCAAATTGTATCTCGTATTGCAGTACCTAATTAGTACGCCTAGATTCTACTGGTTCTAATTATAATCCTGCATCGATAATCGACATTGGGAACTTTGCTATAACTGGATTTAGGAATATTTTCCAATTAATAAAATGATTGCAATAATAACAATAAATGTTGCCATCGCAGCCACATTAGTTTGGCTACCGTTGGAAGTATTCGCGACAAAATAATAACAATTTAATATGAAACAATAGATTTTCGGGTAAAGGATAAAAGGTGTATTTAGAAGAAAGCGAGGCGAGCCTCGCGGCCGTTGTTATGCTGTGCGCGTCGGCGGCCACATGTCGCCCGCCGACGAATATTTGTGCGTGTACATTGTATGTAAAATATATATAACGCGACGGAGCTCTTGGTGTAGTGGCGGAGAACCGTGACTCCCGAGCCGGAGATCGCGGGTTCGTTTCCCGTTCGGGAGAAAACTTTTTGTGATGATCGTGTCGGCCTATTCTGTGTCTGGGTATTACAAAAATATCTACAAAAGTATTTTACCGTCTATCTCCTGACCGGCTACCGTAACACATAACTAGATTCAGATAGGCGTGTATGGTATTGTCCTAAATGAATATTTTTATTAATACATAATACAAGTCTAATGTTCGCTGGCTTGTTGTTTCAGTGGATAGTTAAGCAGCAGTCGTAAGTTCCATTCTCGCCCAGCACTAAATACAATTTGTTTTCCTAATGAGTTAAGGTTTGTATCAACAAATCCATATCGTCCGCAGCTTACCTACTATGACCGAATAAAAACAAATCAGGACGAATTGGTTTCTTATATTTAAAATATATAATCCTATCTGTGAACATCGCTTGACCTATTTACTTGAATTGGCCTATCTCCGAATATTACCGGTCGTGCCGGCGCTGTTAGTATAGATCAGCGGTTCCCAAACTGTCAGGCCTATAGTAACCGCCGGGTAAAATCGTCTCGCTGTGGGTTCATAAAAGCAAAAAAACGTTTCGAATTTCAATCAAACATAAATATACAGGTCATCGATAAATGAAGTATTTACATGTAAAAACAAACTGATTGACCTGACAACAATATTTTAATATATACCTATACTATTGAATACGAGAAGAAATTCTATCGAACATTTGCAAGAATTTATTCTATGTAGTTCACATAAGCAGAGGTCTGCGGCTTAAAACAAATGGGCGAGTGGTGAAGTTTGTAACACTTTGGGAACCTTTGGTGTAGATTAAAAGAATCGTTTCGATGCGACGCGACCCGATAAGGACCTCTTTTGGGGCAGGCTTCTTGAAACTGTTACGTAACATCGACTTTCTCTAGACGAGGCTCGGGGTGATAAACGTAAACGCCTACAGCAACTTAAGGGTAGCAGAATCAGTTCACGCGGTAGGTAAAGGTTAAATGCTGATGGACATTTCCAACTGACAGAAAGTAGAAGTTTTACGTTAGAAAATACCTATTCGCGTTAATTATCGATCTCAGGGCTAGAAACGCATCCGTGATTTAGTGTTAGCGCTGTAAATCGCAATAAAATGTAATACTAAAGTGAAGACTCGACTGACCGGACCGATTGTTGTCTTGAGACATTCCGATAAATCCAGGTAATTAGAAAAATAATATCCTGCGTTACCCTCGGACATGACCGTCAGTGTGTAATTAAAGCTACAAAAAAACGTTTGGCAATCCGGATAATCGGAAAACCGGATAACCGGATAATCGATTTACTGCAAAAATAATATCTCGGAACAACTCTCACGCATCATCTGATCCAAGCTACCGAGCCCGTGCTACAGTCACACAACGGCTGATAAATACTCATTGTTATTATGTAAATTGTTTCGTGTAAAAAATACAAGCAATACCTCCTCGAGCGTATTAAGCAACGGGCGGCTGAGTGTAACTGAAATTAATGTTTACAGTTTTTATTGTGGCCGTATTGTCTACAACTGGCAGGAGTTTATCAGGCCGTCCACCATGCTGCCCCAGTACGGATGGCTGGAAACATGTGTTAGGCCGATCGTAGGATGTCGTTAAACTGCCTTTAAGGCCTCCGACGTGCTTTAACGATGAATAGCTAACAAGTAAGTGTAAATATGGCGATAATATAAAACGGTGTGAATCAAATTGTAATTTATATTTGTGTTATAAACAATAAAACGATATAATTGCTTGTTGTTCCCAAAAATGGATTTAGCGTTGTTGCATTTCCCAAAACGGCCCTTATCCTATAATATGCAAAGCGCGAGTCGGCCCTTGACACCGTCAAATTTTACACACATGCGCAATACTAGCGTACACACCGTTCCTTACGATGTATGGGTGTCTGTGAGGCTGTGTGAGTTCGAACACCAACACTGGCTTCGAACTTAGGGTTAACACATATTCTTTTGAATTTTAAACATTTTTAAATTATAATATTTTAACTATCAATCACATTTTTTACATGTACGTTTTAAAGGTTTACGTTTTTTGAAAAATACTTAAAGTAAATAAATTCAGTTATTTAATCAATGTTATTTGCAGGTGTTTATTATATGATCTCTGGGGATTTATTTTTACATTACACTTATGTAAAAATTCTTAATTATTACGTCCCATAAGTTTAGAAAAATACATTGAAAATGAAAATTATATGTCATGTAGGTACCTGTATAGCTTTGAATTCACGTTTTTTTCTAAATACAACTATTATTCAATGTAATGTATTCGAAGTGCTAAAATCGGTCCTACGCCGTTAGCCCATCGAGTCGCGTGAGCCCCGGAGAGCCTCAGCGGCAACCTTGCGCGCCGGTACGTACGCGCTCATGTAAAATGCATGCAACATACCCACTAAACGCAGCTACGCACAGATGTTAGTGAAAGGAATCTTTATGTCCGTGAAAATTGTCTTCTCCGCTGCTACGCTGCGTTAGCTGGTGCTGTTGGCCGCAACGCGTAATGGCTGTCGTAGTTCAGTGCATCTTACACGATCGAAGAATACACCAAAATATGTAATTTATCGCTACCTTTTCATACCTTAACAATACGGGATAGTAGACGAACTACAGCCTTTTATATAATAACAAAACAAACATACTCCTTAACGATCCTTCACAGTTCGTAGTTGATAAATATTTAATCTCATCTTCCTTCACTTCTAAACCTGATCCTGACAACATGCCAGGCGTGAGGTACTTGTAAAAGAAGTTAGATTCCTTTACAATCTTTACATAGCAAGAAGGAATTAATTAACCGAAGGACAGGTCGCGGGCGCGGAGGAACAGCTGACTCGGCTGCGTCTCGCTCTATATTTAGATCGTTGATGCAATAAGTGAAAACAGCATTACTTAACTCTACAATTTCACTAATTAACGTTTTAATTGCTGATAACTATGACTAATTTCAATGTTCAGATTCAATATTTAACGATGGCGAGTCAGTATACGTATTCTGCAAGTTGTTTTCTGTGTTTATGTAATATACATTAAAAAAAACCATAAGCCTTTAATAGTGGATAACTTTTTTAATTATATCATTTACAAGTCTATTTATTCTCAGTAGTACGTACCGCATTGCGTTTTAATGTACTGCTTGGAGATTATAATTAGTTTTTGATTGGCCATTTGGTCCGCCGTCTGCAGACCCTGACTAGTAAATCGAAGGTCGTGGGATCGATTCCCACCCAGAACAAACAATTGTGCAATGAGCGCATTTGTTTTTCTGGATGTAATAAAAATATCAACGAAGCACTATATGTATACGCTTACCAACGTTCCAGTTACTATAACACCGGTATTTAATTGCCTAATTTGGGATTAGGCTGTCACATTGTTGATGATCACACACACACATCAGTTTTCTATAACCGAGTACATTAATCATTATCCGTAGTCAAGGCGGGCCAACGACCGCTTCAGCCGTACCTAACCTATATTGTTACTAGTAGCTTGACCTTATTTTGGAAGCGACGAAATTGTCTCGCGTGGACTGCATCGCAATGGCAAGGTCGCCGCTCCCTCGGCACTGCCATTGTCTTCCTGAGCCCGAGGGAGCGATACTTGGGTGTTCACAAAAACAACGAGAGACATGAATTCTAATCGCACCTCAGATGCGAGGTGACGTTGTGAACGGTCGTTATGTAGAGTCAGAGAGCAAAATTAACCTTCATGAAGGAAATGTAGCTCAGAAAGTTTTCTTCGAGTTACTTTGATTTTCTGACAACTTTTTCTTGTTAAAAGTAAAGACTCGAGTCCCGCAAAAAATTTGATTTTTTGCCCATTTTATATGACATTGTATACTAATCGTTACTATATATCCCCAATTGGTTGCTATTGTCAACAATTCAATAATAATATTTCATATCTTAACCTTTCATGTTGGACATTTGTCATTTTGTTTGTAATTTATCACTAGAAATAAAAGCTCTTTGGTTCACGACAAAGAGGTTTTAGGGCCGCAAGGTTAACAGAAGCTAATTGTTATTACTGTACAAACGGTAAAGGGAAGTGTGGGCCGGGAGACACGAACCGGCCGTATAGGTCAATGACAGCCTCGCTGTTAGTAACTAATAGGATAGACGTTAGACACACAACTAGTGTGTTGAGTTAGTCTATGCCTTTTCTCAACTCTTTTATTATTCCGCTTCTGGATCTCATAAAGAAAAGGTTTTACGGCTAGAATCTGTCACGCTGGTTAAATGCGGCTTGGCAGACTGAACACATTTCGAAGAATATTGCAGAGCGTTCGAAGGTGTGTGTGCAGGTTTCCTAATGATGTTTACCTGCAATGTTAAAACGAGTGATACTTAAATTTTAATTTATAATTCACGTAACTTTATAAAGTGAGAGGTTGCCAGGTTGCGAACCCAGACCCGGGTAGAAGTAGACCGAAATACAAATCACTAGGCTATCACTATCAGTGTACACCTTGACGTAATGGGTCAATTGCCCGTTTTGTATGTGACAGTATTAGCAGAGATGTAGTTCTGTGGAAACACAGATGTACAACGGATGGATGCGGCAGGGAGCGCGGGCTGATCGTCGGGCGTTAACATTCCGCTCACGAGCCGTCGCCGCCAGCCCCGCTACCCGCGCGCTAAGAAACGGAATTGAAAATGGGATCGCTGAAATCTGATTGTCGATATTATATGAGCGAGTGATAGAACCTCTCGTTCAGGGTTTGCCAGGTACTGGCTTATGTAACTAGTTCATTAGATGCTATACTAGTGTTTAGTTTGTAGCCATAAGATATGTTAGCCACAATAAATAACATTCTTTCAGGAATGCCGGTATGAGGTTTTTTTCGGTTTATCGGCTCAGTATTATTTCGTTCAGTGTTCGATTCTGAAATATTTTAATACAACAATAATGCTAAATGTAACCTTGTGAAAAATTTGCCACTAACGGTCACTCATCCAAGTTCTGACCATAGCTTACCAGCACCACCAGCTCTTGTTCGTATAATGTATATATATATATATATATATAGTTATGTAACATATACTAAGGTATATTATATACTTAAGTTTGTAAATAATGTCAAAGATACTATATTTGATAATACTATCGCTCTTAGTTAAGTCCATTTGTTTTGGCCGAAGTTTTTCCAATCTACTTAGTTATGTACATTTATAGGCAATATTGGAAGTTGGAGGGATTTCATTGACTCTCTTTTATGTTAATTGGATTTCCCTCCGCCTAGACAAATCGTTACTGCTCCAATTATTTCTTGTAGAAACAGAAGTTAACGCAAAACCCTCGGCTACATCACTATTACCTTTTATCTTTTATCAAAGAAAGTACGTAGTTTTATTTGGAATGCTAATTGACTTTCTGTTTTTCTATCTAATTGCATAAGATAAAGTTCAGAAGTAATTTTTTGTTACAATTGTAGTAGTAAAGAACTGGAGCCTATATTTCCGGAATTTCACTGTTTGGATGTAAAATTATTTATCTTTAAATTAAATGTATGCAATTACAAATTATTATTGGTTTATGTGCTATTCGGTACATATGTTAGAAGCTCTTAGTGATTCGATATCGGATGTGAGGCATCGGGCAACTCAACGCGTCCAATTATTATCAGTACCGATACGGTATAGATATAAGTGAGGTTTGTTTAAGCCGTCTTCCAAACAAGAGCGACGTCGATACGAACCATCTTCTATCGTCTCGTAGACGTTACGTCGATACCGGCTATACCTAGAGATTCGTCTACGGGGTGGTGACTAAGGGAGGGGGTTAATGAACCTACGGGGATGCACGGCGTCGGGCATTCCGCAATAATATTAGTTCTGCGCGCAAATTAAGGCTTCAATATTCGCTTTGCGCGTGAGTCAGATTGTTTCGGGGAGTACCTATATTATGTTACGTTCGGTTCGATTACATATCCCGGGTCAAATCACGTTTGATTCAGTACGTATTTATGCATGTTATTCAGCTGTAAAAAGGGTCAATTTGAAAGGTTTTTACAGCAATGGTAATAAATGAACATTAGAACGAACACCACTGAGGTCTATATATAATGCTAGGCGAGACAGTCTTCGTAAGTATTCATATTCATTTATAAAGTAAGTTTTTCCATGCTTGCCGTGCGTAATATGTAATGTTGTTTTGCAATGCAGATGTTACAATTGAATCGAACAGGTGAACCGTGCTGTGACGGGTCCGTTTTTCCTAATAAACATTTTCACTAATGGAACAATGCTCGAAGTGGAGCGACCTCGTTATTAAGATGCCGTGCGCGGCGCGCGGCGCTCCGTAGCATTGTGAATAACGGGATAATGTCAGGCTTCAATGTGAAGGATAAGGCTGTACCTGTTGGAACTGCCTGCGATAGTTGACGGTGTAGGGGCAGGTTCGTTTTAATGACTTTAGGATGTAAGCTAGCCGCCTCCTGCAGAGCCTAATAAGAAAATAATTAGTTTTATTCGCGGGAACAGAAAATAGCATAATAGGCACACAAACATACAGATACACAGTTTTAAAACAAAGCCACATAGTGATGGTGATAGTAACATTAATTGGCTTCGATTCCAAATAAGGTAATAAAATGCATGTCTTGTAGTATCCGGACAGATGATAAACATACATATGTACATACGATACCTGTATAGATATTTTAATTACGCCCAGACAGACCAAACAAATATGTTCACCACACAAATGTTTATGCTGGATAGAAATCGAACCCACGACCTCCCGTTGAGCAGACAGGTATCTAACCACTACTGCAATGGTCTCGTCGAAACGTATTATTTGTGTACGCTCATTACTTTCACAACATATAATACCACGTACACCCTCATACAGCGTGGAGCCGCTCGCCGCTAGCTCCCGACATCATTAGGATTCCTCTCCTCGTGCTCTCTCGTCTCAAGTTTGCAGGAACAATGGCCGGGCGGGAGCGGTGACCTTGCCATTGCGATGCAACTCACGCTTTACATTTTTATCGCTTCCAGAATAAGGACACTCGCTGTTATTTAGGTGAGATGTTCCATGTCGCTTGTTGTTTAACCTTGAATGTTTTTGTTTTACTTCCTATTGACTTGGGAAACTTCGAAGGACTTATCGGCGTTGGGATGATAATTGTAAGTAAGTGCTATTTATGAGGTATTCCAATGTCAGCCAGGTTACCAGTTTTAACCAGGAAACAGGTAAATAGACAAACCGATAGTACATTTTTTTCCTTGTGTCGATTTTACGTCTGAAATATTGAACTATCAATGTTATTCGGTAAATGCACTGACACCCTTTTACAACAATGCGATTGAAAAATTCAAAATACTCTCGATAAAATTTAAAAAACTCAGTTGTTGCTCCAAGTTACGGTTTTTGCATAAAATTTCGCAGCCATACACCCTTAAAGTTTGCTCGATTCGTCATCTTACAGCCGGTGATGTCCGCAATACGTCCGATCATTTCTCCGCGCGGCAATCCGCGATATAAATAATGAATAACAAGGAGTGAGCAGAAATAACATTTCAATCGCCGCAGCAATTACTCGTCAAAGGCGGTACAGTTGAATGCGAGGCTGATTAAACAGTAGGGCGGTCGACAGGATTGACAAAACGCTGCGCGCGCGCCGATTCACTTGTACCCTCGAGAATCGCCAACAAATTTCCAGAATGGCCGCCCATTGAAACGTCACGAACATCGCATTGTGCTTATATCTCTTGACTCTTCCCTTACTTTTTGGTTCCGCATGTCAATAACGAACCTTATCGATAGCTCCAACATATTCCACACTATTGTTACAATATTAACCTTCAGGCAACAACTGCATCTCGGCGCATGACTCCACAATGCTCCAACAGCCCTATTGTTTATTGCGGTGTCAATGTTACGATACCAGGCGATCTCGTAAAGTTCAATACGTTTTACGACGAACATAATAAACCATAAATATCTGCATTCTGGCGTATATCAACAATATCGTCGTTTTCTATAAATATTGTGAAACAACTATAGATCAAAATACTGAATCGAAAGTTAGCAAAGTGATATGTTAATATATACGAGCGATGCAGCGTTAAGCCTCGGTAAACAAGGCGGTAGGCAGGCACTCGAAACTCTCGACGTGCAGACGGCAATTACACTCAAAAATAATATCGAGACTCGAGAGACGAACGATAACGAACCTAACCATTAAAATAAGAGCGGAATAATAAATGAAGGCGAGCTCAAATTAAAAAAAGGCACCGCGACGGATGCATAGAAATATGGCGTCTTGGTACCCCGACCAATCAAAATTCTTCGTCAATTAAGTGAGTGGAGATCGCAAAAGGAAAATTGAAGGAAAAACTGAGGGTGGCTTCGGACGGTGGTGATGGGCTGCGCGAATCGGTTATCGATACTTACGTTTCATTTTATTCAGAAAACTTACACAATTGCGCGTACAGTGTGTATAAATAAGCATTCACCATTTATCAGTTATCGACTATTGAAACTCATTTTGAATTATTTTTGATGTACTGTAAAATATGCAAATTTTGCTATCCTCATGCTTGATGTTGAACTGTGGCGTATTGATGCATTCTAAAAAAGAGTTATTATGTCATTGTCCACAATGTCACAATTCTCCTTTTTAGACTTAAGCTTGTCTTTGTATCTCATGTCCTCTCTAATTCCATGGCTTGCCTACAGTTGAAAGTGCAAGTTGTGTTTACAGGTTACAATGTTCATCGATATCGGGTGCACCGATAACCGTGTCCCCACCCGCGAGGTGCTCGAGCCCGGCTAGATATGAAAGCTATGGAAATAAAGTTTGTTCGTCCCGCATTGTAGCGCGCGGCTCGTAAATGGATTTTATCACTATATAAATATTCCCCCATTTCTCCGCAGCCCCTACGTCACGTAACGCTGGATTTACGTAGCAGAATGTGTTTACGTTGCGATGGACGGCGGAAACGACAGTCAACTATGATTTATGCATAAGTGTCGATGACTGTCAAAAGTTTTTAGTGACCTATGCACAGAAGTCCAGACTTTTTGGTATAAAGTTTCAAGTTTCATATCAAATCCAAACTCTGAAGCTTAATCTTATGTTTGAACCGAGCTACTTTCATATATCAATTTATTAGATATACTACTCGCATTGAACACTTTCAATTTCCACAGCTGGGGTAGATATCTTCTCACCACAGCCACAGGTCTAATACATATCTATCGGTCCTGTACAGATTTAAAACGGCCAAATATTACGATTACCATCTCTTAAACATATCATTCATGAATAGAGATATCAATGTAAACTGGATGAACTGTTGGAAGCTGCAATATAAGGTAGGAATGGAACACCAAAACAGAAATTTCTATTTTCATTGCTGTTGCAGGGTTGAAAATAGAAAATTTCACTTTGTTGTATGCATCTCGTATATATGTATGTATGTATGTATGTATGTATGTATGTATGTATGTATGTATGTATGTATGTATGCATGTATGTATGATACCTTGCGGTTGAAGCCACATATCTTTAAACATACTCGTATCATGTATGGCTTCAGTGTTATTTTAACATATAAATATTCATCTATTCTTGTATAACACTAAACTACTGTGATACAAGGACGTGTGGTTTATCAATTGTCTGGCCACCATTGTACAGGGTTTCTCTAGTTACGGATCGGGTGGTCGTGTTTGAAAGTGTCCCAAGGCTGTCTCTAGACTGTACTGCCAATCTGTTCGTTGGTTTAAAACAAAAACGCAAATATTTCATACAGATTGCTGACGGTGGTCAAAGGAACCATCGAATGGGCGATACATCTTGGCGGGTCCGGTCCCGTTTAGCGCGACCGCAGCCTCCGAGGGTAGATCTGGGAAATTATGCGCGAAATGCCCCACGGCTCATTTACTCTAAACGGTGCATCTTTGATACCCCATTGACCCTTCGGTGCCATCGTGTCCGTATTAATAATGAATTGGGACCCTTTCATGTTGTGCTCGTGTAGGCTTCGCGTTCATTCACGACAATTATTATCGATGATAGTTGCAAAAAGGCAGAGGTTTAGGGAATATAATAATAAAATTTGGAACACTTGTTGAAATTTGCATATTGCGTGCGCGACTTATTGTCCAAAACGTATAAAAGGTGATCCCGTTATTTTTTTGTCAACTGAAATTTAATATTTTCAACAAAACGCTAACATCGAGATTATATATTAAGCATATAGGTACCAGCCGTGTTTTGTACAAGATTTTCAATTTTAATTATATTAAATTCAACAGGAAGGTTCCGGTAGACGTTCTGTTGGATTGATATCATGAAAACCGAAAGCATTTATTATTGGCATAGAATCATAACCATACCGCTCTGACTACTCCTTTCGAAGGAGTATTTTTAGAGAATGAGAGCATTTTAGTAGCTGAAGTTATAGTTGCTGTATTTGCTCCGCCTGGTTATTTGAACTGCAAAAATTGCGGTATACCTCTGAAAGCTCGGCCGGCAGTCGCAGCCGACGTTCGGGTTTGAATGCACGTGTCGTCGTGTCATGTTTATGCGGATATAAAAGCTCCGCAGTTCGCAATATCTGAAATCTTCTCCGATAGAAGGTTCGTTGCGCGACAGCGATACCCCGGGGCCGCATAAAAGTACGCCACCTGACGCCGCCGTGACCTAACCACCTTGCGTATTTGGCCTGCAGTTGCACAGGTCTAACAACCTCGTACTAAAACAGAATATCGATTACTTTCGCTACTATAATGTAATCCCCCGCCCACATTTCGTTTTTTTAGCTCGGGATAATAATATAGTCGTCTCGCTCTTCCGCGCGCCGGGCGCCGTCCCCCGGGCGCGCGTCCCGCTCGCTCCCGACCTGCGCCCCGCCGTATGTAAATGATCGTCTCCTCGCGCCTGTGTGCGTCCACCCTCGTACCCGTTCACCGACACGGGCGAACCGACGTTTGAGGTTTACTGCCCTGACAGCTTTCATCCTATTTTAAATACGAATTTGATGCGACGAGACGTCCGCGACTTGCGATTTTGTTCGTCGCCGGGGACTCTCGCGCGGCCTCCGCCCGCCGAGCGACGCCCGCCGAGCGGCACGCCGCAAACGCAGTACTACGGATACGCTAGACATGCAAACGTTACGTCTAATCGATGACAAAGATAACAAAGCGGGGGCAGTTCGAGCGCAAACGATTTTCCCCGGCTCGGGCGCGCAGAACTGACTTTCGTCACGGAATTCTATAATGTGTAGTGGCTAGAGCAGGGGCGGCTTTCGCCTGCGTCACGCCGGCGCGCGGACTCGTCGTCTCGGCCGTGACGTCACGCGTACGTCGAAAATGACGCTTTTACGAGCAATAATTTACATTATTTCGGTGTTAAGGCTCGCGTGCCCGCCGATTGATTTTATGTCAGTCGCTTCTCCTATTTGCGTTCGGTAAATCGAATCACCCGCTACACGCCGGAGTTATTTTGTAATGGCCGTTTCGCGTGAACGCTTTTTTAACTTCGTTTGTTTTGACGTCACCCGCACGTCCCTTCGTACATGGAAATATGATTTAAGTAGTTATGAGTGATAGTTTAGAAACGTTATAAAACATGAGCTTTCAACCGCTCGCCGACAACTTGTGCGGCGAGGCTTCTTAGTAAAGTAAACGGAAGATTTGTTTCACTCTCTGAACACGATTATTATCGGTTAAATGAACCAATTGATACTTGCCGAGCAACGATTCAAATCAGAGATTAGCTACTAACGTGTGTATTTCATTGAGAAAATTATTAGTATAAGTGACTGCTAAACGCTGAATTTCACGATGTAGCTCTTAATGTTATGAAGATTCATTGATAAAATTGATTTCTAATGTATTGGCCACAAATGCTTAGACCCTGCACGTAATCAATGCTGCTTCGTAAAAACCGTGCTACCGTCCACGGCCAATTGTAACTTGCCGATAACAAAACAAAGCCTGAGCGAGCAGAGTCGCGCGAGAAACCTAAGGACTTCAAGTAACAAGAAATCGTCGATAAGGGTGCGGACACACGCGCGCCCAATTAAGATCTTCATTAGGCCTTCCGCGAACGCTCGCTATCACCGCACGACGCGAGTGTAATAAAACAAAAGGCAGATTAGACAGGTGATGCTTGCCCGGCTGCAGGTAGTAGGTTATGAGCTGGAGGTAAACGGACTAGCAAAACTATGACGTCATCAGATATACGTTCGAAATTCGAAATATCAAAATCAAATTTAAAGGACCCGTTCCCATGTAGGGAAAAGAGATCAGTAGAAGGGAAAAGCATAGATTTGCTGAGTAACTACATTGTGTTGGTTAGTTTACTGATATTTTGTTATCGAAATTTTCACTGATTGTGGACAAAGTGTTGTATGAGCAAGTTACATCCGAATACCTACTCAAGAACGGGCTATTTTCTAAGTCAAATTGAAGAATCCTTTTAAGATTTCTAACCTTTGAACAATATCGGAGTATAAACAAAACTGAATTACGATCTTTAAACATATAGTTCCTAAAACGGCACAAAGCAAGATGCAAAAATGTTCTTTTTATTTTAAAGACATCCAAAAATGGAGAGACGATTCATCGTCGGCTACGAAAATTGCGTTTGTCGGAACGGAGCCGACGAGACGAATGTTCTGCAATTAAATCGTTGTCGAATATAAAAGTTGATAGAAAAGTCCAAGGACTTCCAGCGAGGATGCAGTAGAACGCCGTCAGGGAGGCAATCAATTAGAAGAGTCGAATTTGGCACGACGCCGAGCCAATACACGAAGAAACTCGCAAGTGGTCATTTAGCCGGACAAGACATATGGAATAAATAATAAAGACATAACATATAGGAGTACTACAACAAACAAGGTCACTACACTCCAGTAACACGCGAAGGACGGATACATAGAAATTTTATTTCTGAAAATAACACTTTTGATTCTTGACATGTTTTCATCGTGAAATGTTAGGAAAATATCAGGGACACAATCTTGGAACCGGTTTCAAAGAGAACAGTTTATTGACCAGAAATCGGTTATTGGTTTCTTACATAGAGAGGGTAGCTGGCAGACGATGCAATCAAACTTAAACAGAACTGTGGGAATAAGGTTATTAAGGTCAATGAAACCATTCTACAATTATATATAGATAGATATATTGCCGGCCAACTCCTTCATGACCAACTGGTTCTAAACTAAGCAATAGCTGTGCTGCGGTAACCAGACAGCCGACATAATACACTTATATTTCCAAACACATATGAACTTACATGGACAATTCTATACGCAAACAGAATATACACATATTATGATGATCGAATATTTTTTTTTAAGCCGAGAATCAAAGTCCCTAGCGGGTCATAGTTTGTTCACCCAGCACTACACCAACGGCTAGCAGTAGTGTTCTATTTACAACAAACTTATTAAAACGTACTGGTTACTTAAGGTCAATTAGCGCAGGTTGACTTTCGCTCAGGGCTTCGGGTTCGATCCTATCGCTTCTGTTTATTATATGACGCGACATGCGATTGTTCAATTAGTTCTACAGAATATTATGTGATATTTCATATACAGATATGATTTTGAAAGTAATTGAAAATATATGTAGAAATAAATAGATCACAAAGTTCATATATAGGTACTATATTAGGGTTCCGTACCTTGAAAGGAAAAAACGGAACCCTTATAGTATCACTTTGTGGCCCGTCCGTCCGTCCGTCTGTCAAGACCCTTTTCTCAGGAACGCGTATAGCTATTAAGCTGAAATTTATATCAAATACTCAAGTCTACGTCTAAGTCCCTTGGCGCTGTG
>DWUN01000550.1:0-21683 GCA_018249975.1 Passova gellias
ATGGCAATAGACGCACCGCCTATTCCATTGTGGGACTTAAACGTAACTGGTGAAATTTGGGGGTGTACTACACCCCTCTGCTTACCCCTTCGGGGATTACAGGCGTGATGTTACGTTTACGTAGAAATATTTGGCACTCGGTGCGATCTGCCTATCCCGTTACGGACCTGGCGTGACGGTATGCTGTTGCTGTTCTGTCTGGGTATCGAAACCACAATTCCACTCGGCAGTAGATTCACCAATCATTAAACCATGACCGCAGTCGTATGCGGATGGTTATTTTACCCGGTATTTCCATCAGTCCAGTATCCACCATCCACAGTCTTCCACAGCGGTCTGCTCTGGTCCGGTACACCGACGTCAGGGTCTTCGCTTGCTCGATGTCAGGGTAAGGCGTCAGGGGCGGTGATCTCACTTTGGCATTGAGATCAACATAGTTTAAAGTTGAGGGTATTCCTGAAAATAACATCTCAACTTAAAGAACTAACAAGTAAATATATTACAAACTAACTATTTGTAACCTTATTCTGTCGCCTACAGGGCTGTAGGGATGGGACTGTTAATGTGAATTCGGTTAATAGGTGTTAATAAGAATTAGGTGTTCATTTAATTACGTCTTCCTTATTTTGGTATACCTGGATTAATCTTATGATATTTTTTACTAAATATTACATTAAGTATTTGCTTCTTACCGTATCTACGTCTTGGTATGGAAATAAACAGTTTGTCACCGATCCTCTCTACTCCCATTGGTACGTTGTTATACTGAATGTAGAAATCATTTGGACCACCTGGCAAAACAAAGTTTACGTAATTGAATAATAGATGGCGCTGTACAACAAATATTGCAAACTATTAAATATCTCACCGGCCGGCCTAGCTGTACTTGTAGTTGTAGGTCTCATGTGGTCAAATTGATCTGTAAAAAATTAGTTAGTCACAATTATTATCTGTTGATTTCTTCAATAGTTATCAGTGCAAAACACAGTAAAAATATACAAATATTATAAGCGACTGCCAAGTTAAATTAAAATGCGTTAGAAATAGAAGTAATAAATAATAAAACAGTACAGAAAAATATAGAAAAAATAATCAAACAACGATAATCTTAAAATATTTTCGTATACTATTTTTATATTGTATCACAATTTTAATTATTACTTACAAGGCATCCCGTGATGTCTGTACTCATTCGAAGTCGGGTTTTCAAAACTAATGCTATCGTCAGTAACTGTAACAATATGAAATAAATATTCAATTCATCTCACAATATAGTATATATATCTCCGAGTTTAATTTTTCCGATACTAGATGGCGCTATACAGTGATACAGCCATTTGGTTATACACCGGAGAAATTATTTATTTTTGATTTTTGAACGCTTTTTATTATATCATTACTGTGTCGTTTGTTATTTATTGTTCACTATAAACGTTTGTTAGTTCTTCATTTATTTATTTAAAAAAATAATTAAAGATGTGCCCTCAAGTTACGAGTAGCTGTCTTATCGCAATTTTTAATTTGTTATCAATAAGGATCAACAAAACTGTTTATGATTGTTCATTTATAAAAAACTTGTGGTCTAATTTAACATTGCTTATTTTATTGTTTAATTAACATTTTTAATTAGCTGAATATATATTTCTATTCTAAACATTTGCACTGGGTATGCGTCAATTTTACGGTCAAAGATTTAACGCGATAAAAAAAAAAAAACACTTAATAATAATTTTATAGTTCCATCAAGTATTCCGACGATACACAACTTAAAAAAATTCGCTGATTTCGAATATGTACATAACTGAGTATCAAATTCAAATTGTTTTTATTAATTGCCGCCATTATTATTATCGTCTAAGATGTCGCTTAAAGCAAATAACCTATCACCCAGCGATAAGTTTATCAGCTGTCCCGTTACCACAATATTTTTCTCTGATATATTTAACTTTAAAGACCTGGATGTCCATTTTTTCAATATATTATTATTGCAAAGACAATAATATTTATCGTTTTTGGTAAACAAGATAAGTTTAATGCTTGTTGCTTATATGTTAGTAGCTGACCCGGCAAACGTTGTTCTGCGATATAAGTTATAACAGTATTTCTCTATAAAATAATGAATATTATTATACATATACACCTGCCTCTTGAATCGCTTTATCTATTAAAACCAATACAAAATCCGTAACTTAGTTTTAAAGTTCTAAGCGTACATAGGGACAGACAGCGGAAAGCGACTTTGTTTTATACTATGTAGTGATAATTTGTGCTTATACTTCCATTTCTTAAGCTTGTACGCCGTAAAAGGCAAAATTTAAAACTACGCAACGAATTTTGATGCGGCTTGTTTTAATAGATAGAGCGATTCAAGACGAAGGTTTATATGTATCATAACATACATTATATAGTAGAGACATAGTGGTATTTTTGAGATTTCTAACGTGTAATAACTATGTATCTTTTTTGCGGCGATAGTGGGATGAAGTCACGAGCAAAAGCTCGTAATCTTTTTCTTACATAGTATAAAACAAAGTCGCTTTCTCTGTCATTATGTCCCCTTAATCCCTTAAATCTTTAAAACTACGCAACGGATTTTGATGCGGTTTTTTTTAACAGATAGAGTGATTGAAGAGTAAGGTTTATATGTATAATATGTAGTAGAGAAATACTGTTATAATTTATATGGCAGAACAACGTTTGCCGGGTCAGCTAGTATAGAGATAAAATGATGCTTCTATTCACTCTTACAAAAGAAGATTAACACAATATTTTCAATTGTATGATTGACCATCGTTTACAAAATAGTAGATATTGAATGTATAAACTTATTAATCGGGCAAAATATATGCATATTATATTAAATGTATGTCCTACATTAAACCTACGCTGTTTCTGAGATGTCCCTCGTGAGGTCAGTAGGTTGATCACGAGCTCAGGTCGTCTGGCACTGGGCGATTTACATTAATGAGAGATCCATTCAAACGATTTCTACTGTTCGATGATGACTGCTTACTGTCTGTCATAAAGCTATTGTGTTCGTATTTTCATTACTCGAGAAAAAGAAACCGGCATTACATTTCAACTTGAATCTGACATCGTTATGATCAATTATAACTACAAATTACGATTTTACTTCCTCAGTTACTTATTTAGACCAATGTCATTCAACTGTGGTCAAAATTAAACAAGCGCATAATACTGAAACAAAAACTTAGCCTAGTCTTCTAGTTATATTAAAACACAAGTGTATTAATTACAACGCTCGTTCTCCTTTTATCACTACAGGCAAATTATCAAGATGCACTCTATACAACAATTTAAAAAATTAAACCACTTTTCACGGTGTTGCTGTAGGCAGTACATTCCAGTGGGCAGGTGGCAAAACACGGTTAGTTTTTATATTTGTTTTTACTTAAGGTAACAAAACAATAGCCAAGCTACTTAAATGATAGAAAATTGTCACTGAAAACTTTACGTGTTGTTGACACTTCTATAAATCTAGCTAAAAACATGCCACTTGTACTATAAACAAAGGCACGATATTGCTATTTGACCAATAGTTCCTACGCCATGCTGGTGTCGATATGAACTGTACAATACGTGTAATTTGAAGACATCGTAACCCTTCCCCAACTGATTTTTGTGTGAAAAATCAGTAGATCGTGGTCGGAATGACCCCACTAATGATCGGTACAGTGTAAAACGTGAGATCACAAATTACTAACGCGTAAGTCCGGCCAGTTTCTCCGCGATTAATCATTCCAACTCAATGAGGGACTAACAGATAAATCCCATAATTTTCTAGTATTGTTCACAGCGATTTGCCCTCGGACACTATTGAAACTAGGTTTTTGGTGCAGTCACTACATCCGCTCGCTTCATCGCTTTCTTTGTAATGATTTTCCGTTTTAAAATGCAAACACCATCCATTCACTAATTTGTACGACCATACCGACAACAATGTTAATAAACAATAAAAACATATAAATATGTAACAAAAATACATAATTGCACATATTATCTAAAATATTTTTCAATAATTGTAAAAGATGTTGATTATCGTGTTGACGAATGTTTACTGTAATTAATGACCAACTATATTCGTATATTTTTCTTCTCCTTTTTTATTGTTTGAACAAAGTTCGTTCGTCTCGAATTAATAATTAGGTTTGTGTTGTCCTGACTTGTGCAATGAATATAATTATGAGATGTCATTATTCCTATGAGTCCGTAAAGAAGGCTGCGGAGATAGAACAGTTGCGGTCGCCGCTGGATCATCGACTACGACATCGCAATTTGCTTCTATTTCTGTCCACTTCGCCCTTTGTGATGCTGTGTAAAATTGCGTTACAACTACTATTTTTATTTTGTCTCTGATTCCTTTCTAAGTACACCTATTAAATTTGTGGTTATTTATTTTGCACAAACATATGATGATACCCTAAAAGTAAATATATTGTAGATTCAAATATACCGTACGTATTCATGTACACTGTCTAAATGTGATAGTATGCCGCATGTCATTAGGCTTACGCTTGTAAAAGAAACTAAGATTTCTAACAACTTGCAGTATCTTATTTTGTATCCTTCTTAGCGTGACTTTTAGATGGTAACGGTCTTTGATGGGTGTTTAAATAGCTAAGTCCCGTAATGATCGGAGAAATTTTATTATATGTATTATAAGCATATGAACTTAATACATGTATAAGCTAATAACTTCTCATATTCCAAGTTTGTATAATTTTCCAATAGGTTAATATCACATATTCTAGATACCCTACCTTTATACGTTTCTGATATGAAAATATTGCACGAAATCTTATTGAACCGTGAATACTGGAACAAGTATATACTTTAAAATACACAAGCATTAAGAATTGCACTAATCTAGGCATATGATACTACTAATACGGTAAATTACTTGTAGTGCAAGGTATTGATATCAATAGACATATTTCCGTGACTGCATGGGATTTCATTTATCGTCTGTTGTATGCTTCCATTCATTTGTTTGACATCATTGATATTCACCATTAAACGATTCCTTATCGCCGCCGTAGGCGTAAGCAAGCCCGTAAATTTCACCTAATACTGGTTTGCATCCTGTCGCATCCATGTAGGGTCGCAGTCCCATTGACACCTGTTCGGCGGCTTAGCGCGACCGGTTCAATGCGTTTCCTCACAAAGAAATTGCTTCTTGCATCTTACTAATACTGAATTCCATACCTCACCATTATTTACATTGTATCCTGCGACGGGTGAAATTATTAAATCGTAATGTATTTCTCTCGCATTAGGGTGAGACCTGACACATTTTGATTTCAATTCTCTGAAGCACTTAAGCAACCGTGCGATTAAAAGTAGCATGAACCATAATGGCGAGTATTGATTTGAATTTCTATTTGATACGAAGAAAATAAAGCTATAGCGTTAATAATAACAGAGACGGCTAAATGTCGTGAGCGAAGCTCGTAACTTGCCATAAAGGTGATGCATTCTGTTCTGTAAAATAACAATTCTAAAGCTTTGTCTTGACTTACTGCAATTTCTTAGAAATAAGTAACACCCATTGATTAAGAGAACAAAACTAGTTTCATATTTTTTTATTCATAAATCAAAAGCTATTTTCTTTCAATTTAAGCCCTATTGCCCGATTAATATTTTAATGTCTTATAAGACTGTCCCACATTTAAAGGATCAAACTAAAAGATTATAAAGATCGAATTAACTTTCCCCATCGTCGACAAACCTTATTTGCTCAACATAAAAGTTGAAAATAAAAAGTATTTGCATGTAATTTTTTTTACATTCCGAAAATAAATGTTAATCACCGACACAGATTGGGCCTAAAATCGATTCGTTATGTAGATAACCCGAATTCATACTCTCCCACACTTACTTTTTATTCTTATCTCATTGATTTGTGCGGGGACACTCGTTGGCGCCAGTTTTGTTTTTGGTAAGAAATTTGTTGCTAAGCAATACATTTACTGTTCAAAAGTGGAGTGATAAATTTCTGTATGTGTTTTTGTTGAGTGGCGTTGTTAATAGTAGAGACTTGAGATGTAGAGTGACTACGTTGTGTACTTTAATCGCACGTCACATACCAACTGAGTGTCATTTTAATTAAATTGCGGAGCGGAAGGCCGCCCTTGGCATGTCAATTGCGACAAACGTATATGAACAGCCAACCAGCTGGTATACTGACAGTTGTGTGCCATATTTCAAATGACAGTGAAATTCTTTACCAGGCGATTTTGCGTCCATAAGTAAGCAAAATATCAGTGAAATAATTTATTAGCGTACTTCACGGAATTGTACTATAAACATTTATTCAAATCCTATAAAGTTTTAATTGATACTTCACAGTCTATTTAATTCAATCGTATTTATTACACCTTTGTTGAGTTTGTTTATAGTTATAATTGTCCTAAAAATTTAAGTAAATCATTTTTGTAAATTGTTTATAAACCTTTATTATAAATTTTTATGATCAATATCATAAATAAATAAAGATTCGAAAGCTTCTACTCGTTTTTAGACATGTACACGTTGGGTTTTTGTTATACTTAATTATGGTGCGAAAACTGTCATAATGATACTTATTACGATTTTAGAATTTATTACATAATATTTAAATAAAACGACGAGAAATATACTTGTCTCGCTGCACTCATTGAGATATGAGGTCTAGACGAGAATGCAGTCACGTCTCTCACTTAAACGCTTTCCCATGTTTAAAGCGAGCTTTTTGCGGTGCTTTATATGTAAATACTTTCATGCATGCAGGAGTTGACGCTAAAACCACAAACATGCAGCCGTTGAATGGATTCCCAGATTTTTTCAAAATACATTGTCGAATTCCTATTACGTAAATGACACGGTCCACTCGGTTGGCGGGCGTCTTTGCGGCTTCGGCCGTGCTATAACGGCATCATCAATCATCTGTAATTTGATTTCTATGCTCAATTATTGCGTTCGCAGAGGTCATACCGGCCGCACACTCTATTTCCCTGTGCCTATGCTCACTGTTTGATGCATGCGCGCCTATATCGATTTTGTTTAACGACGCATCTGATCAATCAAATTTATGTTGTATAATGTAATATCCACGGACACTTATACACAGAATTATAATACAAAAAATTGATGTCTTCTCCATTTCGTCTATAAAATATTTATAAACGGTCGTGACGGAAATATCAGCAACAATAGTGGTCGTAATCGCTATCCAATAATAAATTATTCGCGTTAAGGCACGTGACAGTTGTCACGAAGCCTATTGTTAGATTAACAGTAATTCATGTTTGTCACTACCAGTCGTGCGACATGATATCCAAAGAATCAAAATACCATGCAAAGTTCATGACTCGACGTTGCGAACTTTGGCATTTCAACCGTGTAAACACTTTTGATAAACGATTACTGTGCTCATTTCTCTCGGCAACCATAGAAAGCTGCATCGTCTTCCAGTTCCTCGTAAGAATGAAATTTATATTTGTTACGATTCATTCAGAAGCGGATCAGATAGGCACTCGAGTGTTGGTAAGTATAATTTTATTTCTGTTCAACGAACATTGTTGAATTTTTATATACTGTTGGATGTCAGAAAACAAAATATGTTTATACCGGTATATCACAGAGAGGCATATAAAACACCGTGACGGTCGGTAGAAGCGAATATAATAATCACAAGTGGCGCGTGACAACGCTGCAGCGCGCGCGTCAGTCACGATCCTAGCCCCGGGTGGCGCCAAAGACGCCGCAAACACTCATATGGTAGTGCTTTTATATATTATACTCATTTTCCCTATTGTCGGACAACCTGTTAACAATACAATCAACAAGATTTGAAATAGTTTTGATCACTTGCTTCTATTTTTTGTTCACCAATCTAAATTCACCGTAGTAAACTTGGTAATATCCCACGTTTACTTACTCATCAATCATCGTTTCGTCACAAAGTGACGGACGCGATTCTTACTACAATGAGAACACTTGTATTACTTCACCACATAGAGGACCGGACCCGCTAACGATGACTTAACGACATGCAAGCCGACCTTTCTAATAATATGTAATAGTATCTATACCATTGTTAATATCGATCTACTTATTTTGTTTTATTCAATAAAATAGTTATTGTTTTATACAGTACTATGTACTTCGCTTTCCGTCTCATCGTGATTTAAGAAAATTGCCTATAATATTATTAATTTACTTAGCAAATTTCCCCTAGGATATTGGGTTGTACGGGGTTTGGTCTGCTGCATGTAACTGTCCAGCAAAGTGGTGCAGCGTAACGGTAGGCGGCGCGCGGTGTTGCGCACGAGCACTCGCCGCCGCGTCCTCCCCCGCGCAGCCCAACATGCAGCATATCAGAATTTGTCACCAATCTCTTCTTTTTACATACGACACGCCTCCCCGATTGTTCCAAGCGAAACTACGATTTTTCGAGCATTTTAACAAGTTCGAATAACGTTCCGCTTCAATCCAAACTTCACACCCAGGTACTGCGAACTCATTGTGAGCGTTTTAGTAATGTACAAATAGCTATAATATCGCATTAATTAACTTTGTCGTTCAAGCTTGAGTTTTGACAGTGTGAGGTAAGAATTTTATTAGCAATCTCCCTCGTTATAACTATAAATTAAAAATATCCCATATTTAATATTTTTCAATTTATTACCATGTTTTTATTTTCCTGCTTTCTAAAATTGTTGCAAATGAAGGGAATTCTAGATTACTGCATTTTTTGTTTAGTTATAACTTAAAAGTAGCATTTGTAATACATCAAATAAAATTTCAATCTTATATTACTACACTATGTTCATTTAACTGTAGGTGGTCTTCATCGTCAAATCTCATCTCCAGCTTTACTTTAAGAACAGTAAACAAAGGGCCATTCAACGTACCCCATAAAGCACCACAATTTTCTCTAAGCCGGGGACTTGACATGTAACAGGGTACTGTCCAATGTCGGTGGATGGCGACAGACCGTACCGGCTTGCGACTCGGATTGTATACACAAACAGATTGAATCTGCTTTATCTGCGTAAGGCAGCTCGTCGAAGCCCACGCTCGTAAATCGGATCTTGTCTAGTCAGGCTGGTGATACATCCTTCGATACTGGATGAAATATGGATAAACGAAATAGGCTCTGTCTTGAGTTATGAACACTGATAATAATGTGCGAACTCGACGCGGGCAGTCGCGTGGCGGCGCAGAAATTACTTTACATCCATTAACATTCGCAAAACACATTAGGCGGAATGACATATCGATGTGAAAATGAATTTAAGTGGAAATGGCGATCGCGACGTCATCTTCCCATTTCGCATATACAACTGTTGACCGCAAGGAATCCACGGTCCACCGTAATGATGACCACTCGCACGTGTACAATTTACAGGTTCGTTTCAATCTTCCGCATCCGTGGCTGTACCAGCTGCAAATTGCATTGCGGTGTACTTTGCTCTATAGAAAATGAATTAACGACATTAGACGCTCACGACAAGTAACGCACTGACTTAACTAATTCGATTTGTCCCGTATTTGAGTGACGTTAGTTTTTGCGTTATAGAAAGTATTTGCATAACCTCACTGACATTCCTAAGTCATTTTGCCGTTTATTTCTATATGTTACATTGCAGTAAACTTTTATTACGTATATCATCAATATAATTGGACAATGTCTACCGGGCGCTGTTACTTGTACGAAGCTCATTTTATGTTAGCAATACAGTATAAGTACGTTCCTACGAGTGATTGGCGCATAAAAACCTGCCCATTATGTCAGCGGTAAAGCTTATCGATAGATTATAATTAATCTTTGGTGATCATTATAACACACTCTTCATCCTTCGGTTATCACTTTCACCAAACGTAAATATTTAGCAGTCACAGTAAATTTTATTCTCGACTGGATAATAATCGTTAAGTTGGATTGCAATTAGATTTAGGAAGCAGTTAAGTATGCATCGACCCGTGCCTTAATTGCAAGGCTATTATATTAAAGTACGTGCCGTTTATTTGCCTTCTATGACTGAGGCAATGAATTTGAAAATTACATAAACATGTCCGTCCTAATTGGTACGTATACCGTAGATTCCTATATCTGTGAGCCTGTCACCGGCCGAGACTAACGGACCTCTAGCAAGTTATTATCCACCGTACAAATAAGATGCAAACGTGACACTCGCAATAATCAGTGTTTAATTTGATTCAATCTATCCAAACGTTAATAATATCAATGCCAGTAATATTAGTGCAAATAATTTACATGTCATTGACTACATTTCAAACAGGTTGTATATTAGAAAGTATGTAACTTTTCTATTTTAAGATCTAGTATATAATATTGATAATAATTAAATTATTATCGGAACTCAACATTATCTATACTTAGTATAATGGAAGACTACTACAGAACAGTAACACCTAAGCAGACCTAGGTATTGAACATTTAACTTTATGCAAAGCAAATGTTCTGTTCATATCGATAACGAAGACTAGTATATCGTTGGCTTTAGTCGTAAACAATAGTAGTTAGAACATAAATAGTCTAAATATATTTATTTGAAAGGCGATTCAGAGAGGGCGGGCGGCGGCCAGCGGCGCGCACGAACCCGCCTCCGCCTACCGCTCACGCGGGTATTGTTCCTGCCTACTCGAGCTTTTTCATATCCGCACCTAATGTTATAAGCGCCGCCAATTAGATTTGATTCTTGGGCAAAAACCGAATACCATTGTATTTAAAATCAATAGTGACAAACTGAGAGCGATACCTATTTTAAAGTCTCTTCACCAAATTCTCGTAAGCACTATAGTGTCGTCCAATTATTGACTGTTATTATCTTGACAAAAAACCAGCTATAGGGTTTTGTATCTCGGAACTGCTACCGGCTACAAACGAGAATCACAAGTTCATCGTCTCCGTTAGACTGGCTACGTCAACGCGGTCTGCTGTTTTTCACACACCATGCAAATGCTTGACGTAGTCAACCTGCGGACCATCTTCATCACATTAAGCTAATATGTAATTGATTGGCTTCGCGGTGCGCAGGAGCGGCGACACACTCCTGTCCCACTGATGTAAAAACACTAATGATATAACGGTGTGCCGTGTCTTCCGGCACGCAACATGCAATTGCTCATGTCAAATTTTTGACTTTTGATATATTGAACGATCACTTTCCATCAAGATGACAGCTCTCTGACGACCCACATGTGTTTGGCGGCTAAATTTATCATTGCCTACTTTGCGAGACAACATTATCGCCTACCGATCTCTTAGCCCCAACTTAAAATAAATAAAACATCGGAATGAGATCGCTGTCAAATTGAATGGTGTTAAGAGCTTACGCACAAAGTAGGTCGATATTGATACAATAAACCGTTAATACATCACTTTTTATTGATGCAAGACATTTCTTTATTAACAGTCATTTTATTACTATATATAAATATTATAATTGTGAATGGTATGATATTTTATGTAATGTTTTAATTTCCACTTTTACAATATTCATAAATAAAATTGCTTTGAACTAATTGTAATATGACCTGTTTTACTTTGATTTAAAATAAAGAATGTGTTAGCAAACAGTAAATCAGCCATGCGAACATAATTCGTTTGATTAGTTGAGAAAGTACCGGTGTCATTGTGTGGTTATGTGTTTTTAGTTTACTTTCTGCACCACGTTTTGTGATTTACGTTTTAAATGGCGGAAGTGTTCCGTTCTTTGCGAAATGATTTGCGATAGTACTATAATATGTCCAAGTTGTTTGTTAAAATATATTCTACTTCCATTTTTCCATTCCACTTCCATTTTTAAAATGTATTCCACTGTATTCCACCAAATTTATTAAATAATTAGGTAGGTACTTAAACACCATTCATTGTCTCTTAAACAATTTCATTACATGTTTCAAAATAAAATTAATTACCGTCGCATCATTGATCACTTACCGTTAGCGACGATCGATCGTTCACCAACGCTGTTTGATCTCTTGGTATCGCTCTATTCATCACGATGCAGTGTTATCGTGTGATCGAACTAGGTAACAGATTTTTTCTATTGTTATCTATTTACCTTTAATTAATTGGCTGTCACAGCAGTTTCATTTAAAGTGATAGCTCTATTAATTTTCCAGTAATATTCATTCGTTAACAACAATACTTTTAAAATTCCGAATGCATCTCATTCTATACATTTGGTTGACAATTTTAAAAGCTCTCACGAGCAACCATGTCTAGGGCGGGAGCAGCCAAGTTTTTATACTGTCACGATAGTTTACCGGAACAAGCTCGCACGTAATTTAAGTGGAGCGATGTATTGCGGCCGCACGATGAGACGCGAAACGATGTCGGCGCGTGAATCCCGTTGGGACAGACGCCATTACTGCCCACCGCACCGCGCACGCGTAGAAAAAGCGACCCCGGTGTAAAGATGTCGCGCCGCGATAACATTGGATGGACACTTGATAACGCCGCCTCCTCTGTGCCGACGAAAAATATTATATCTTCCTTTCGGATCGAGCTCTTACCGAGAATATCCAATTATATTCACACAAAGCCCGACAACAGCTCATATTCATATTCAAACTGTGTTACGTACATGCCACTCTCGGCATAAAACACGGTGACTCTTTTGCCGCCATTCCTTTGAAGCGCGGTCATAAAGCAACCTAATATGAACTAGAATACGTTTTAAACGTCATGAGCATTTCTAATGTCTCGTTTGACCGCGAATGCACTAAGACTTGTTTCTTTATGACAAAAATGATAAAAATCTCTGCATTTCACTGTCAGCCTTTATTTTTTCTCTTACGTCCTCTAAGCAATTTACGCTCTCATCATATTCACAACCGTGTGGTCTGTAATGACCCTTTTATTATTGAGACACGATTGAATTGCCGTCTTTAAAGTGACATTTGTTACTTATTGTTAAAATATTTTTCTTAAATGTGCCTTGCCAAATATCTTTAAATTTATATGAAGCTTTCTTTAATGTGGCAAAAATATGTAGGCCAATTAAAAATAAACATCGTAAACTTAAAAGCTTATTATCATTCTTGCCTCCTGAATGTAATTAGGCGATGCACAATAAAATTTTAACTACTTCGAATTCGAGACGAAACCGCAGTGGTTGTTGATTAAACACGTGGCAAGACGGCGGCGTGTGGTCCGCACTACAAATGTATCTTCCACCTAATTGCACTCGCACTCATGTCACTCGAACATAATTCTTGACGTTACATTTCACTAACATATGGGCAATCAGCGAAACGATTATTTAAAGCTATGTTTCTACTGTCAAGTTCCCACTACGCTGATTAGTCGTGAAATTACCGCGTAGACGGTAATAATGACCGCACATTAATTTATCATTGCATGCCAGGAACTGTAAATCTCGGTTGAGTACATCCGATTCAATAATGATAGACGTTCACATATGGACGTATGGCCTGCGGGAGATGAACTGTTTTAACAAATCAGGTAAGGCCATAATCGTCAAACGGGTCTGCCATCATGCATACATTCTTAACGGAGGGTTAAAGGTAAAATGTTATCAACTGATGAATCTCAGCCGACTGCAAGCCATTGTCAATTAAAAGCCCTTGGCGAAGATGGCGACCGCCTTTTGCTTGTTCTATAGCTCATACAACAATTGCTTCTCAATGCATGCCTCGCGCCTCGGGGTGGATATTGCTCGGACATTTCCTGTATTACTGCCCGTATGCCTGCTTTGAACTAGTCTTTATTCTAGGCGCTCGTTGAATTAACATAAAATCTATTTAGATTTGAATCGAAGCGGATCATTGTAATACAATCAGGAAACAATAAGCCGCTCGGATGCTGGAGTGTACGCTGACTATTTGTCTGTAATACCGCCGTCGGTCTGGTTTTTATGTACTACACATCCAATATTATTGCATACATTGCAATGTGTAAAAAGTCTTGCCTTTTATTTACTTAAATTAATTATAACATGACATTAAAGAGTCATACTTCGCTATTATTTGAATGCAGCGCGTACTTTATTAGCTTTTCTTTAATCCTTCGCTACCATTCTCAGGCACATTTAATTTCCGAGATTACTCAACACTGTAGGATGTAGCGCAATAGAGATATTCACTTGAGCGCTTAAAGCTCCATTAGCCTGTCTCTTTTCCTACGCCCTGTGTGAAGTGTAATACTCATTGTAAAATCTTGGGCTTGCCATATTAAATGTGTGAGTTTTTGTGTAATGTGGATTTTAGTCCGAAACATAACGAAGCACGAATATTATAGATTCACAAGAGAGAAATACTACTTTACAATTAAACTAGGTTTTACCCGTGACTTCATCCGCGTGGAATAGTGACTTTGGGCAGCAGTTAGAGTATTTCAAAATAAATTATAGCGTATATGTTGCCGAGGATTAATAGCTATTTAACAAAACAGTTTCTTCCAAATCCGTCCAGTAGTTTATGCGCAAAAGCCGGACAACAGACAGACAGACAAAAATTTCAAAATGATTTTTTTTGATTGTGTTACTTGTATGAAGACCCCCCTAGGGGTATTTTTTTCTGTTTCTATTCAATGTACAGAATTGAACTCTTCTACAGTTTTATTACATGTATAGAAGATATAGATAGATAGATAGATATAAAGCCGTATATACGAGTATTCGTCGCGACGAGAACTAAACTTTAAAGTCAAAGTAAATAAAACAACTTAAATTGCAATAATTCTTTTTTATCCAATTCCGGTTATCTTAACTAAATCACTGCGGGCGAGTCGCTTTTTACGTCCCACACAGAATTCTTTGACCAGTATTATATATAGAATACATAAATACATAATACTTGCTGCGATATAACTTGAGACAAAATTATTTCATGTTGTATTTACTGAACAATCAATTCCATTATTTATACATACATAACATCACGCCAGGTCCCGAACGGGGTAGGCAGAAAGCACCGAGTGCTAAATAGCTCTGTAATTCCATTATTTATGTACATGCGTATTAAACATTTGTAACAACACGTGACAAAATTATCAAGAACGTATGATTATTTACAATGTTAGTATCTGGCATGTATTGTAACACTGGGAAAATGACTCGAATAAAATATCAAATAGCAGGCGAGCGGCCTGAGACATTAGGAAACTAACGAATACTAGTCGTTAATTTATTATATTTCATGTTTATAAATCACGATGAATAGAATTGAATGTTTCAGTCGTGATTTATCCAAGTACACCTAATAACAATGGCGATACATAAGTATTGGCCATACTGCTACTAATCGCTGTGGTCATAAATGCGTAGGAGCATGAACAATAAAAGGCTTTCGGAATTTACACCGACATAAAATAAGTTATTTTATACATACATTTACCCTATTGTCAATGTGAATAATGCTTTTCAAAGTTCAATGAATCTTTCTGGACCTATCATCAAACACATTTGCTAATAAAAAGAGTTGTGTAATAACTATTTTACGACACGAACCTGCAATAAGTACCTCGTGTCAAGAAGCTTTAAATAAAACTCAGGTGTTGTTATTTAACTGCTGACTTTTACTAAACCCCTTTCAGTGTCAGATGCCTCGACGCCTCTTTAAACCATTTGAGTTTCAAGTCGATTTCCGCGATGAGGGTGATAATAATGTTAAATACAATTTCGTTTAAGAACAAACGCAATATTTTGTTCTATTATAGAGTTTCTTACAATGTGAAATTAACCATCAAAGCCACGTTCACTTACTATTTGTACATTTCTATTGTAATTTCAGAGTAGGCCCGAATAATAAGCCCAAGTAACATAGATCGATTTTTTTGTTCATCAAACATCGCATTTATATTTATTTGAAAGTGTTAAACTAAGAGACATTTGAGATGATTTTAATTGCTTTTATTTACTGAACGATCATCTAATCTGAGCCGTAACTGCGTACCACCGAATATAATGCATTCAATGTTAATACGTTATGGTTTATGTTCGTAACTGTACTTAAGCGGAACTGTATTCTGTTTACATTAGCTGATTAATAGTCGCCTATGAGCGTAAATAAAATATTGGCTGTATGTGGGGCACGTGTTTATGTGGCTGGAAAACGGTAAAAGTAACAGAATTAAAATACAACTGGTTGCTGCATTTGGATATCGGAGGACTGACTAACTGGATTTTATTGTCTTTTTTTTAAACTGAGGCAGGAAACTTGTTTTTGCTTTCAGTCCTCTTCTCTTACTTGTGGGGAATGTGACACTTGCCTGACAGTTTCGAGAAAGCGTGCATCGAAAGTTGATTATTTGCAAGGATTATGTTACAAAAAAAAAGAAACAATTTTCCTTTTGTTACAAATGCCCATTACATTTGTACAGTTCAGTACGTAGTCTTTTTATGAAACTTGAAAAGTCTTACGACAGAATAAATTGAAGATGGGCTACCAAAGTCGATGTAATTCAGTTGTAGTTTTTTTAAAAAATGAAAGGTCTTCCTTTTATTTCTTGGTATGTTGGGAAACATTCGACTGACGTTTCTCAGAAAAACCCTGCAGCAATTATATGTTAATTTCTTGCAGACTTAATGCATTTTTAACTAAGCTGATGATAGGGGTTGCGACAAGTTGTTTTTAAATTTTCTTATTATTAGTTTGTCGCGAATTACAAAAGTAACAAATATAACTATATAAACTGTAAAAGTACCGAAACGGTGTTACCTAAAATGACCATTATGGCGTTATGTTATAAAAAGTGACTGCCAAAAAGATTTTTCTGTTGTATCACAGTTGTTAAAATTACAAAAGTGGTATTAGGCTATTCTCCGCGTTTCGGCTCGTTTAATATACACTCTACACGCGCACCAATTTTGGTAATAGACGCGACGCTGATAATGATACACGCTCGCTGGCCTCCCACAAGTTATTCGCGAGTCACTACGCACGCATTACCAAAACATATAACTGTATCTACCTTTTATGTTTGCACTTCGTTGATTTTTACGTTTTTGCTTCTACGTATCTTTCGAGATAATTTGAAACAATTACACAACATTATTGGTCTCTTTTTAACCGTACTTTCAATTACACCAAAGCAAATATATATCCATTACTATTATAGAACGTCGAATGTAACAAAATTATATAATTACGGCTAATGGCACTTGAGATATTTTAGGATTGCATTCACACCGTTGATATATCACCGGTACATTTATTTCACGTTGGAATTTGGTAACGGATCCTCGCACTATTCTTCGTGAACGTATTATTTTCTGTTCATTTGCTCTAAGTGCTTCCTCAACGCTAATAAGACATAATGACGTGTTATTTCTGAAGATTCACGAATTCCGATCGCAAGACAGTAAGGTACTCGGGGTGACTGACCTGAACTCCACTGCGCTACCCGCTATCCGCCGCCGCCCGTCCTATAAACAAAGAAAAGAACCATTGTTAATAATGCGCTTTACACATGACTGTTACTTCATTATGACATACTAGTTTATAGGGAGGTGAATCGTAATCACTCACCCGACTTCAGCAAATCCGCACCTTTGCCTGCCCGCAAATATGACGCTCGTTCCGGAACTGTATATTTACTTTTAAGTATTCGTATAATATATTACATATATTCATTACGAATCTTTTCTATCTAATTTTGTTTTTCCATTACCATTCACCAAATACATTTTGAAAAGCTTTGTTTCAAATAACTGTCAATAAATTGTCATAGTCGTTAGATTCATTTTATTACGTTTCTTACATCTACGATTTCATGCCTGCAATTCATAATCACTAGGGTTTTTTCACTTTTGCTATTATTATCTGGTGTTTTGGTAACATATTTATTACTTCCATCAATGTGTTACGACATACGTATAAATATCCGATAAAAGTGTTCTTGTGCACTGGAGAGTTATTTTAGTATGCCGTGTAAGACCTGACCTCAAGACGATCATCTACTTTACATTTTAACTGTACACTAAAAGAACGACTCTCTAGTGCGACATCTGAATTAAGCATTTTTTTAGAAAGTTCATAGCACTTTTAACATTGTTTAATGTTTTTGTGTTGAAAGCCTCGAAACATTTTTTTCCTTCAAACCAGATATCGTAGGTATCGCCTACTAAAAGTGGCATTCGTCTAAAATATTATTTCAAAATTTGCAAAGCACAGCTCATTTAGTTACATAAGTACATATATGATTGCCCGTTACGTAAATATGTGATCATTGTACACACAGTATAACATGTCAAGTTGAAAGTCCGGACTTAAAAATATTTACCTGTTTTTTGTATCAAGCAAATTAAAAGTACAGTAACCCTCGAAAAAACTTGAACGTGTGGCCTTTTTATTCCCTGCACGTCACTTAAATAATTCATACGCCCATCTTCTGCAGACTCCAATTTCCTCAATCCGATTCGCTAATCGAATTCCGGTACCTAATAACATTATCAAAGATACATTCAATGCAATCCTACGTTCTACTTTTGAGATTTCTCATCGTAATAATAGAAGGTAAGTAACGGTTAATCCTTTTTTTATTTATAGGAATATAATGTAAAATACCTTTTTGTTATTACCTAGCTACCGTTTGGCGTGTGTTACTCATACATATATCGGATATAATGCTTTTTAAGTAATTGTCGTTTGAAGTATTCCAATGAGATGTATTGATAACAGTGTGTTAGTTTTTCATTATACAAAAAGTACGGACCAGATTGGCACTAACGTGTCGTGCGTGACTCTTGAAGTGACATAGTTTACGTTTTTGTTCCGATCTCACCGCGTAGTTCGCACGACTACCTGCCTAGTGCTAATGGATATATTACTCGTAATTGAGTAGGCCGATTCCCAATCCGCTTTTTAGAACGTTCGCAAAGTTCAGGTGAGCCTTTTTTATACAATTTTGGCTTAAAAATGTTACACATTTTATCAGCAAATAAACATATATGTATGTCGTTCACCTAAAATTTGACCCAGAGATTATATACAATCGGATGTTTCGTGATCAATAGGTCTTCCTGTCTTTATATCGCTATAAAAATGAGATCCGAAGTTCCTCAGATTATGCAAATTATAGTAAATTGCCAATAATGTTTTATACTGTACTTACTTAATTTTTGTAAGGCACGTCTTATATCTTTGTCATAGTTAACAATTATTGTTACGCCATTATAAAATTACATATCTACAGTGAATATGGAAACTATCTTTTCATGTCGGTTACAGTGATTCATCAAACAGATACTCTTGTTAATTAATAACCATGTTCTAAATTGAAAAAGAACCGCTATGACTTATAGGACTAAAATTATTGAAGACTACAGGAAAATAAGATTGGATAGCTGAATAAATTATTAGTTTCTTTAAATGTATATAATTTATGATTCTCTAGTTCCATTGATTATCTTTAATTGGACTTTATGTAAAACAGAACCTCTAGCTAGGATACCGCTATGCCGAATACAGTGAGAGACGGTACCTTTGTGATCGAGTATTCAAAACCACAACCGCAAGTGTTATTTCATGCGTCCTAGATCGCATTATACAAATTGTCTCCAAAAAGTAATTCAAACTATATTCGCCGGCCGTTAGATATCGATGACAATTGACGCGTAAATTACGTAAAGTTCGCACTTAAGATACTGCAATTATGAAGATCGTACCGGTGTGGACGGGCGGATGGTCGAAATGTCGGCGCCCGCGTCCTGCGTTGTGCAGTCACGCCAGCACCCCATCCGTCAATGTCACGACAGCGGCGAGCAATATTCTCACGTGAGCAATACGAGGAAGTGTTTTTATCGCCATTACGTAAAGAAGCCATTATCGAAGATGCCTCTCAGCGGCCCTTCCGATGTAGGCACTGTTTGAAAGTAGTTTAATCTCAGGCAGTAAATTCGTAGCAGATAACGGCAGCCGATTGCGAAACATAGGTGCTCACTCGTGAACCTGTGCATTTATCTGTATCTGATATAATACTTCTAGAACACATGCAAAACACCTTTCTTATTCACCGTCATAAATTAAAAACGATCAGCCACACAGACACAACAGTCATTTGTTTTGATTGAAACCGTTATCAATAATTTATTACTACATATTGATTATTGAAGCACAATATTTTTTTGTTTTAATTTTTTTAACGGTTGTATCTAAAACAGTACCTTCCCGTGTTATCCGCCTATGCCGTATATAAACATATTTATATACTTATTTAACTTAATTTAAACTAGAAACCTCGCATTTTAACACAAACTTTTCCCACCACGGAAATTTTATCCGAGACAGAGCAATAGTTCTAATCAGTCTCATTATGTCTACACTCTTTATTGTGCCAGTTCTGAACCTGTTTAACTGTTATGTGATTAATTACTAGTTATAGCAATTAATCGCACATCGGAGACTACGGTATAGGACTTTAAAAACGCAAACGTTCCTCGTACATTCGTTAACTGGACTTCGTAATGAAAGTAGCACATGCAATGGGCTATTTATATATTGTATCAGACTGCCACCAACGCGAGTTTGAAGTGCTGACTCCTACGCGCTACAACCGTATCGTATTTCCATCATATATATTTATATCCTTGCCGGTACCTGTCGTGTCGATTCTTGCTAAAAACTCGTCAATAAAGCATATTACGCCTTTACAATTTCGTGTAATATGTAAATGTTCATGCAAAACACAATAGGAACAATAGAGAAATAAACCATGATCCAGTTTCCACCTCCGCTTAACTCGATATAAAATACGCTCTTGTTTAACTAGAAGGACGATTTTATTATCTTAGTTTCAATCATTTTAATTTCAATATGACTTTTATGAAACCGGTCAAGTGTGATCTCATGTGTCCAGCGATTCTTTCAGATAGTCGTTTATTGCCGTAGCCATCACGATTAATGTACGTCTTTATCGTAGACGTCGTTTTATGAAAGCCGAGACCTATGCTATAAGTTGATTAAGTCTAACAAGAGTTGACATAAGTTGTCGTTATAAGTTTTCATGTAACACGTTCTGGCACAATGACATTTATGGCTAAGAAAAACAAACAAACTATTTAATTGTAGTAACGCTTCATCGGGATTTCTTCATCAAGCTTTAATTTGAACATAAATAAATTTAATCAAAATGTAAATTGGTTGTACGTAAAACATGAAATGAAATTCCAATGAATCGGGCAATGACAAAAAATGTCCATCAAAGCGTCAGAACGTATTTACTCGGTTACGGGTGTAATTCGATTAAATTTTGTACGTAGGCCGTTGACCTGCCACTTTGCGGGTGCTCTGCACTCTTTTGGAACTAAATAAATGTACGTGACGCCGTGCGCCTTTTATCATCTTCATCGTTCCACTGGTCTGAATTGTTATTGGGAGATTTTTGTAGCGACAGAAACGTGATTTTATATCGAGTCCGTAAATTGTTAATTCGTTTCGATATCGAACGATTTTTAGCTATCGACATATCGGAAGTTGATGGCAAATATGTTTTATATTCGACGTTATTACGAACGGAATTTGTCATGAAAATAATGCAATAAATGTTGAAATTGATTACTATTATTAGAAACACTTATAGTAGATATACACTATTAGCTGACCTCGCAAACGTTGTTCTGCCATATAAATTGTTTTTTATTGCTGCTCCTCCCTATTCATCTTAGCGTGATGTTATATTCTAACAC